>AYEL01080151.1:0-79981 GCA_000484575.1 Olivierus martensii
GGGAGGGGCCTGGTCACACATGAGGCTATCGAGTTAGTTAAACAATCAATGTATAAATATCTGATTAATGATAATGCTCCAGATGATTTGCCACCGTCATGGAAATGGGCTGCTAAAATAGATTATAAATATGCTGATAACCAGCTAGTGCAGTGCTCGCTATTGTTTTATTCTTTCCGTTACTCGAATAAACAACCTGGATATATGGTGTCTCCAAGATCCTGTATTTATGGAATTACTGTGGGTATGCCGTTGTTCTCTATTTTATTAATATGTTGAGTTTATAGGGTTACTCTGTTTTTCTTACTGTATTTAATACTACCATATGTTTATTCGTATATTTTATCAGTGTTAGTATCTTTATTTGCTATGTATGATTTTAAAATAGACTGCTATGTTCTATTTCCCAGTATTCTTGTTATGAAATCTATATGTTCCATTAACTTGTTCTTAAAATTTATTAATGTAAATTGTGTTCTATTGTTATAATTTAAAAAATTCTGTTCTGTAACGTTTATAGAACTTTAGAACTTAGTTAAATGTAACGTACTACTGATGAGGGACTTTAATTAGTCCGAAAACGTTATAGATTATTAAAACTATGCTTATACCTTGCATGAAGGGCTGTTTTTTCTGTGTTATTAATGATATTACTTTTATTTTAGAGTTCAAGTATATGTTGATTTCACATTAATTCAAGCTTTTTTAAACTGCTATTCAATAATGATACTAACTTTAAATATAAGCACTTCAGCAGTTATATTTAGTTTTTTCCTTAATTAAAACTTAAAAACGTTTTCGGTATCTCTGATACCATCATCAGTTAACATGGTTATTGGCCTGTCGTTAATACTAGATCCTTAATTTTTGGAACAATAAAAGCATTTTTCACAGAGCAACACCTTAAATTTACTTTTACTTTACGTAAAATTTTAAAATTTTAAATCTAAACGTAACAGGATTTAATTACTGAATAAGTTAACAAAAATTAATGCTTAATGCACGATGACGATGATGATGATGATAAAATATTTCTGCTTCTCTTTATCACATCCTATTTATTGCCACAGAACGAATTACATTATTCGATATATCGCATCAATAAGCATGCATTTAAAAATACGCCATTTTAATATAATTCAAGTAATACAGACACAAAATACGTTACTAATTATAAAGAAAGTAAGAGAAAGAGAAAGAGGGAGGGTGAGGGAGAAGAATAATTTGAGAAAGCGCGGTTCAACAATGTTTGTGATGAAAATATTTACAATGTACACCACGGTGCCCAATTACTGCGCAATGAAAACGTGAGTCACTGTACGAATGCAGTTCTCATTACAGGGGTTGAAGTTAACAGTCATCCACTATGTTACTATAGTAACCAACTGCATTATTTAGAAAAACCTAACATGCTAGAGAATAAATGATAGGAGCAAAAATATACATTAGGTTGTTTATTACATCATTTCCAAGATGAATAGGGTTTATATTTTTTCAATTTTATTTTATTTATTTCCGAGATCATTATAATTTTTAATAGAAATATTGAAAAATGAACTGTTGAAATTGCTAAAATGGGTCAGATATAATATCTTGTTTAGATAAGAGAGACGTTCTGTCGAAGAGTTAAGTGCCATTAAATTATTTTTAAAGATTTTTCTCACGTACTTATACACGTGAAGAACATATTAAACTAGCTAACTAGCTAAAAAAAATTATATCGTTTATATATATATACTTTATATATATATACACACGTATATTTATTTTTTTTATATCTCTTAACTGTAGATATTTCATTATTGGTTACGATAAGAAGCAGGAGGAAAGAGCCACTTTGAGATTACCTTCCAGTTAAGAAACTTAGGGATTCCCTAAGAGTCCCGAACACCTGAGTCCTTTCGATCACGTGACGTGCTTTCGGATTTGTAGAAAAACTGTTTTTTTCTCTCCCCCATTCTGTTTTTCGTTCCTTCTAACGCTCTTATCTCTCTGTATAGTTGGACTCGAAAAGTGATAAAGTCGTTAGATTTTTCGCTCTTTCACGAAAATCTAGACGACCAAATAAATTTATATTGAAAGACTATACTCTTTAGTAATAAAAACTTAAAAAACTTTCGTTAAAAGAGATAATCTGATTCTTATGTAGAAAAAAAAATGAAAAAAAAAAGAAAAATAGATTCGGCACTTTATTTTCCTCTCGAATCTTTCGAATGTTCACATAAATATGTTAAAAAGCATTTTTTTTTAAATTTGCATATTCGTGTAAAGGATATTCAAAAATGTAAAAATTAATTTAATTATCTTAATCACAATTTATTAATGGGTTAAAATTGATCGTTAAAGTATCAGTATTTTGTTTTACATTTTTGCATTGTTTTCCCCGTTTTGAACGTCTTTCTCTCTCTCTCTCTCTTTTTTTTTTTTTTTTTTTTTTTTTTTTTTTTTTTTTTTTTTTTTTTTTTTTTTTTTTTTTTTTTTTTTTTTTTTTTTTTTGCTTTTTTTTAATATTATATTGACTACAAACTATTTTCGCAGATTATTAACATAAAAATATCCTTTATAGCTTTCTAATTATAAATAAAGTACTTAAACTAGGTGCAATTTGCCACATAAAATTACAATCAAACTACGTGATCCTGCAGACATAAAATTAACTTTAAATTGCATAAAATTACTTCATAAAGTTATCGTTAAACTACGCGAAATTTCCATGTCAAATTCACTCTTAAAACCTGGAAAGTTGAATGATTTAAAGTTAGTTTTAATTAAATGAGGTTGTACAATGTTCTCGAGCATATTCGTACTGGTATGAAATTGCATAATGCTCTTGAGTAAATTGTCGCATTCGTATTAAGTTGCAAAGTTTTCTTGAGTATATTCTCACTTTTATGAAGTTGTGCTATGTTCTTGAGTGTATTGAGAATGTTTGGGATTTTTAATGTGTTCGGTTCTTTAAACTGCACAAGCATCTTGAGTATAGACGCTTTCATAGAAAGCTGCACAAAATTTTTTAGTGCATATGCATCCTGTGAATTTATGTGGTTTTCTTTAGTTTAAGACAATCTTATATAGATGCACAGTATTGTGCAATTTCTTTGTATTATTGCGAAGTTGCACATGCTTCTTAAGTATGGTCACCTTCATAGGAAGCTATACAAAATTTTATAATGTATTTGCATCCTACGAATTTATGTAGTTTTCTTTAGTTTTGCTCATTATTATATAGATGCACAATATTCTGCAATTCCTTTGTACTATTGCGAAGTTGCACATGTTTCTTGAATATAGTCGCCTACATAGAAATTTGCTGCTCAAAATTTTTTATCACATTTGCATCCTACGAATTCATGTAGTTTTCTTTAGTTTGGAGCATTTTTATATAGGTGCACAAGATTCTTCAATTTCTTTGCAAGCTTCTTGAGTATAGTCTCCTACATAGGAAGCTGTATAAAATTTTTAGTGCATATGCATCCTACTAATTTAGGTAGTTTTCTTTAGTTTTGCTCATTATTATATAGAAGCACAATAGTCTGCAAGTCCTTTGTACTATTACGTAGTTGCATAAGATACGTGAGTATAGTCCCCTACATAAGTTGTACAAAATTTTTTAGTGCATTTGCATCCTACAAATTTCCGTAATTTTCTTTAGTTTGGTTCTCTCTTATATAGATGCACAATATTCTTCAATTTCTTTGCTTCATTACGAAGTTGCACAAGCGTTTAAGCATATTTATGAAACTATTCTCACTCTTATGAAATCACATACTCATTAATGAAACTGCACATTATTCTTGATTAATTTGCATTATGCTCTTGAGAGCATTCTCACCTTTATGAAGCCGAAACGAACATATTCTAATTTTTATAAAATTATATAATGTACTTGAGCTTATCTGCATCCTTACGAAGATGAAAGTGTACTTCACACCTTTATAATTGCATTATCTTAAATTATATAACTTTGTAAAATAATTATAGAGAATTGTACACAGAAAACAAAAATAATTAGCAATTAATACAAATTCGCTACAAACAGAATTAAAAAAAAAATCTCATCATCTGAAAAAAAGATGCTTACTAAACAAAAATTCGATTTGGGAAAATATAATCCAATTGAATAGAAAGTCACTCTATCAGTGTTCATTATTATATATAGGAGGTTGTTCCCCTTTATATCAAAAATACTTCCTGGTCGTATTGTAATTTCTTTCTGACGAGCAGTAAAATTGAAATCACTTATTCAGCCTCTCCCCTCCAAATGTGAAATCACCTTGTCCTCAGGCTGAATCGTCTATCTTGTAACGTTAACGCGGTTGCCTAGCAACTGCCTGACATAATTACCCCGGATGTAGATTTCAGTTGTGTCCGGATTTTAACTGAGATTGGCACGAAAATTGGAATTTTCCCTCCTCCTCCCTCATTCCGGCTTCTATTTGCAACCTGCTAAAGATCACTTTAATTTACTGCCTATAGTGATATTTACTTTGTGGTTACATTTCGGTACATCTTTTTTTTTTTCTTCTTTACTTCCCCCCTTCTACGCGGCACGCATGCCCGCGGTACACCACACGGTTTTATTTAAGTTTAGTTTGTACGTTAAGAGAGAGAGAAAGAGAGAAAACGTCAGTAACCTTGACCCAGTCGGATACGCTACGTTTGTTGATATTGAAACAGATTTTTGCTGATGATTGTAAAGCAAGACTGAACGAAAATCGTTGTTACTTAAGTCACTTTAAGGATTAGTCGACAGAAGTAAACTGAAGAATAAACGAGATAAGAGGGACGATAACCTATAAACCGTGAGATGCAGTGTTGACTGTCGTACTTGAAATACGATTGGCCGCAGTCAACAACCGGATTATCGACACGACGACAAAAAAAAAATGGCCGTTTTTTTGTGTTACAACGCTTTTGCACGAATTTTTACTTCGGCATTTAATTTATTATTGATGTAAAGAATCGTCTCAAAAGTCAGAATAAACAAGGAAGAACGAAAAATACCAAATTTCCCACGTAAAAGAAAAAGTTGTTTAACTAACAGGTATACGTCTACGGATGACGTTTGACACGTAGTTAAAATATTTTAAAGGAGGAATGGCGATAACAAAGAATGAATGAGAAATGAGATGTAAGTTTTACAGAAGATACACTCAAAGTTAACACTTCATGAACTTCCTGCTACTAAGACGAACGTGCTCAAAACCTAGCCAAGAGCTACCGAGTTACCAGTGAGTCGTGATTTGAAAGAACAGCTTTGTTAACCACAAGTTTGTTACATGTTTCCGACTTGGTTGAAGAGAAAGCGTCGTCTGCCCCCAAGGCCCAATTATTTCTTTCGTAAAACTCTCCCAGTTTGACAAAAGACGAAGTACAACGAAAATTCAAAATTGATGTTGTTGTGTGCTGGCTGGAAAACTAACATCATCTTTCTCTTTCTCCCCATTCCAATAAAAAGTCGAGTTCCATTTGCAATTTAATTTGAGTAAATAATGTTGATTCGGAGTAAGGGGGGAAAAGCAACTGCGGTGGTGCGCCTCTAGCGTACATCTGCGCGTGACTGTTACACGCGTTACACGCGCGCGCGCGGCGAATTAAAAATGCAATTATCGAAATTAACGCCACGATTAAAAAAAAAAGAAACGTTAACTTGTTTCGGGTTAACCGATTGGCAGAAAACGGAATTCGTTAACGACGATTCGGATAAATCGAAACGCGTTAAGTCATAACTGCTCCATATAACTTTTTCCGGGAAAGAAAACGAGGGGGGGGAAACGATCGCGAGGAAAAAAAGCCGCGAGACAAAAACCACATTCAGTAATTAGAAAAGTTTTCAGGATAGACTGAGAGATTATTGCCGTCAGCCAGAAAAACCCTGTCTGTTCTGTTGACCCAACTGATGACCTCAACATGACGATCATGCCGCACATCGGTTATTCTTTAATAGTTGGGTGTAAACATGAAGCGAAATTGTTCAGACAGTCTGTGTTGTTCTTTATGATTGATGTACCTGACTGGGATGATAAAGTTACAAAATCATTAATTATCTATAAGTGAACCGGAATTGGGACCCTTTAAGGAGTTTTTGGTACAGATGTATTAAGTCCCCCCATTCGAATAGGACCATCCACGTGTCGCTCCCGAGGCAAATATCCAGCTGCATCTACGTAATCGCATTTCCCCACCAGAATAATATGTAAATGAGACCTAGAGATTGGGTTATCATCCTCGTGGGACGACCGTCACTATGGCAACCCACTACTCCAATCTTTTTCGTGACGTGCAACTTCAGCTGTATTGTTTCTGACGACTCCACTCACGTCTATTCATTAACATACACGTTAGCAATCGCTATTCGATGCCGACAGCTGCATACATCTTGAATGGTTTGTAACACTTCACAAATAGCATAATGGCAACTTCCATATTAGCCGATTTAATATTTTATAATCTGAATTACTGCACTTTAATTCAATTAACGGCATAAAGCGCATAAATTTTCCACGTATACCATTTTCAAAACCAACTTCCAATGCACACGAACATAAAACATTCCTCGACCAACATAAATCGTCGTGTCGATCGCGAGCACTGTTCGTAATGAACTTGAAACATTCCCTCATTACAGCATGAACATTAACCACTATACAGCGCAAAGTGCAACTACATTAAACGTTTATAAGTACTGTAGTTACTGGCGACTTAAATATTTTAAAAACACGTTTAAACTCATTGAAACAGTTGCCAAAATCGCTTTGCATGCCCTTTTTAGGTTGCATGCAAAGCGATTATGCTCCGCAACACAAACGATAAACACATTCAATAGCATAACATACGTGATGTTGTGTCATTTGTCCTATTGAAAAATGAAGAAATGGTGACGATACTCAACATCGCGAATATCACGCTGTTGAACTCAATTAAATATCACAATTAATCAACGACAACCTTCGACGGTATAAATAGAATATCACTCAAGATCATAAATAACCTTCAGAAAAGATCACAAACAACATAAATATTAACCATTTAAAAACATTCGTTCTTGCTCAAAATGGATTAAAACATTCCGAAATATCTGCAATTGAAACTTCTTTTTTTTTTTATTCTCTTATCAGAATGGCCTGTTGATAAATGTAACTTGTGCAAGAAGTAATTCCCTTTCGAACATTCTCTCTACAATTATTCTTACCGTATTAAGGTTGAAGTTACCGATGGCACATCTTTTGTTAGTGTTGGCGACTGAAAGTCGGAAACGATGACAGATTGAGAAAAAGTCGTCGGGTGTTGAGAACAGAAATAATTTTCCAAAACGATAATGAAGATATTTAATCCATAAAACGCTCACACGATCTATAACAATGGCATATCGTTCAATATTTATCTATCTCTTAATAACTGAGCTGCAATGAATAATAAAAATAAAAATGAGTACACTCGCGCCTCAGTTACCATTGTTTTAATTCGCGAATTAAAATAAGTTTCGATCTTTCGCGATAGGAAAGTGATGCTCAAAATTATTTTTCTCCTTTACTTTGAGGTATTTTGGTCCGAAAGCATTGTTGAGAGTCGAAGGCTATCACGTGACATGAGAGATAACAACGATCACTTTTCCGGGAGAGATATCCTACTCCAAAATCGTATACGATAAACAAATCTCCTTTTTTTTATTATACGCGCGTTATACAGTCGAAAACGTCTATTTACTCGCATAACGATGTTTACAGACATTTTTTTTCCTATTAATAAATCTTAGAATTTACTTCTAAACAAACTTGGCTTCTAAAAATGGCGGATTTATAGATTGGCAATTCGGATTATGAAGAACAATTTTATGATAAAAACGTATTAAGGGGAGAGGAAAAAGAAAAAAAAAAGTATCTAGAAAGCATTAAAAGTCGATTAGTTTGGTTATGTTTAAAGATAGTAGAAGCCGAAGGGAAAGGTTGCAGTTGTGTTTAAGTATTAATTAAATCGCTACTGGAAAATTTGCACATAGAAAAGAAAATATAAATAGCTAGAAGGAAGAAGAGATAATCGCCGATTTATAATTAATGCTTTATGACCTAAATTATGTATTTGTAATAAAATTATCATTTATAAGTATTGGAAGTATTCCAATAGTAATAAATTATCGAAGAGAGAGAGAGAGAGAGAGAGAAGCTAGTAAAGTCGAACACTTCGTCATGCCTGGAGAAAACTGTGAAAGGAGAGGTTAAAAAAAATAAAAAATAAAATAATAATAAATGGAAAAAAAAGGTGATTTGAACGAATTGCCACTGGCAATAATTAGCCGATGTTATAAATAATAATTCTATTTGGATAATACTTTGGGCAAAGAAGAAGATCGTTTTCTGTACGTGTGAGCAGTTAGATCACGAAGAAGAAAATGTAAAAAAAAAATTTCTTGGTTATAACTATTCGCGCAAAAAAAATCGCGAACTTTTTCGCGATTTTTTTTGCACGAATCGCTATATAACCAAGCGAAACTCTTTTTACATTTTCTTCGTCATCTAACTTAATCGTCGCTATCTACTCGATTACCGACAGGTTTTCACTTACCATAACGTTAGTAAACGACAACAAAAAAAGATTACAAGATTTTAATGACGTTAATCGAAACGTTGCTGTTAATTTCGAAAAAAAAAAAAATTGAGATTCCGCTGTCGAGCTTATAAAACGAATCTTTTATATAAGCGAATTTATAACATTCATATCTGGACGTAAAAAAAAAAAATTTATCTTCTATGTTTTGTAAAGGTCAAGAAATTAATAGGAGGTAAAAAAAATTTATTTACCAAAGAAGGAAGAGAAGAACAAAATGAATAAAAAGTAAACACTATTAGGATATCGTAAATGAGGTCTATTATCCTTTCTTTCTAAGCAGAAATTGGAATTTCTTGGGACTAATTACATTAATGATTATTTGCCAATTTATTTTCTCTTCTTTATTCCAATGCTAAATATACATATTTTTGATATTTTTTTTCGTATTATTTTTTTCGCTTCGTATACATATATATACGTATGTACAATCGATTAATAAATAATTGGTTTTAATCGTTAAATAACATATAACTTCGTTTAATTGCTACACGTCTAACAGTTGTGACGAAATTCAATTTTCTCTTTCATCAGTTCGCCGCCATCTTCTCGTTCGACGTATTTTTAAAACATATTTTTCTCCCATCTCGAAAATTTACCATTTATAATTTATTGCCGTGTATCGAAAAAATACTTGTTTCCGTACTGACAGAAACTTTTTTTTTTAGAAACTTCAAAATTCGTTACAAGCGCCATCTAACGTTAAAGGAACGAAATCATGTTCGTCAAAATTGCCATTTAATTTTTTATTTTTATTTTTTCTGCATCGTGTTGGTACCTGTGCCACTCCGAATTATTTTATTTTAATTTTTTTTTATTTTTAACTCGCGTTTTTTTTTTTCGGGAACAATTTTTACTTTAAATTTCTTTTATAAAAATGTCCGAAATATTCTTTGACCACACTCTATAGGTTAAATAACATTGCTTAAGTTACGAACACATGAAGGTAATCTACATTGCTAATCACCACGTGGCTTTTTTTGTTTGTTATTGCAAGCAAAAAGCCACGTGGTGATTAGTAATATTTTGGAACTTGTCAATAACAAACAAATGCCAAAAAAATATAATTTTGCACTAGATCTCCAAACTCATCTGTGAAAACTATCAAGAGAGCATGTTTTCATACGAAGATATCATTATAGCGAACGCGATCTAACCTGGAGGACATATTTTCGAACATACCTTTTGAGGGGTTAACCCCTCATAAGGTATGTTCAAAAGTATATGTTCGAAAATGTAAACATACCTTATTACACTGCTTTTGAACATGCATTATGAGGGGCTAACCCCTCATAAGATATGTTCAAAAGCATATATTCGAAAATGTGTAACTATGCTAGATACGTTCGCTGTAATGGTATCCTGGTATGAAAACATGCTCTCTTGGTAGTTTTGGAGATCTAGTGCAAAATTGTATTTTTTGGAACTTGTTTGTTAAGACAAACAAGTTCCAAAAATTGCTAATCACCACGTGGCTTTTTTTATTGTTATTGCGAGCAAAAAAGACCACGTGGTGATTAGCAATGTAGATACGTTCACGTGTTCGTAACTTGGGCAGTGTTATCTAACCTATAGAGCAGGAGTGTGGTCAAAGAATATTTCGGCTATTTTTTGGACATTTTAATGTTTTCGGTTAGTAAATATTTAGCCAATTATTAAATATCAGTATTTTGAAAACTGTAGAATGTTCCTTTTTTTATAATAATAATAAAAAAGGAACATTCTACAGTTTTCAAAATACTGATACTTAATAATTGGCTAAATATTTACGAACCAAAACATTAAATTTTTTATAAAATGTCGAAAACAACAGCCGAAATATTCTTTGACCACATCTATAGGTTAGATAACACTGCTCAAGTTACGAACACGTGAAGGTATATACATTGCTAATCACCACGTGGTGATTAGCAGTTTTTTGGAACTTGTTTGTCAATAACAAACAAGTTCCAAAAAAAAAATAAAATAAAATACAATTTTGCACTAGATCTCCAAAATTACCAAGAGAGCATGTTTCCATACCAGGATATCATTACAGCAAACGTGATCTAGCCTGGTGAACACATTTTCGAACATATTGGTTTTCGAACTTAACTGCTTTTGAACATACCTTATGAGCAGTTAAAAAAAAAAAAAAAACACATTCTACAGTTTTCAAAGTACTAATAATTGACTAAATATTAACTAACCGAAAACATTAAGAAAAATTAAGCAACGTTAATTATTCATACTTTTAACAATCCATCGAGTTTATTATTCCTACAAGGGGAAAAAAAAAAGTTAATCCTTAATAATTTATTATTATTTTTTTTTTAATCATTTAAAATTTACATTACATTCTATAAATAATAAATGTAAATGAAGGCAAGAACTCAATTTTTCCGTTTTAGCAAACTTATTATTATATTTATGATTTTTAAAATAAAAGGAGGGAGGAGGAGGAAAGGAAAAAAAAAAAAAAATTGAAAAATTCAAAAGCAAAATGACAATTTTTTGGAAATAACTAAATACTACTAGTGTGTAAGTGAAGTCATTTTTGTAAATATTTGTCATTTTCATTGATTTTTGTGTGATGTTTGTTTTAAAACTTTTATTACTCTGACATATTATTCTCTTTCGCTTCGGTAATTATTTTACTAGCAAGTTTAAAATTTTTGTGTTACGATATTATTATTTTTATATTTTAAAGCGTTTATTTTAAGGAGTTTAACGTTTAATTCCTTTTAATATATCTATGAGAACGTTCTAGAAAACATAACTCTTCTAGAATTTCAATGAGTCAGGTAACACGACCAATGAGTCACACACACACACATATACACACACACACACACAGTTGCTTTATTATTAACACAACAGCAGAAAAAATTAAAAACGCGTTTATTATTTATCATAATTTTGTTTCTCTAATGTTTCCACGACTGTTCTATAATAATAGAAGTTTTTCTACGTAATTTAGAAGTTTCTTCGATCTAATAATAATAATAAAAATTCCCAAAATGCATTAATTTAATTTTTTTTTTCGATGGCACAAGAAGTGCGATGTCTAATAAACGCATCCAAGTAGCCAATTTCGGCTGTAATGTTTTGTTATCTCACTTTAAATATCAAAATATTGCAACTCTACAAATGCATTAAGGAAGAATTGCGTGGCTCCAAACGTCTTCCCTTAGAAGAACTGCAGTTGTCACCTGCAAATGGAACTTCTCCTATCATAGATCACACAACGTGGCAAAGTTTTTAAATTTTACCGTTCCACTTTCTTTTATATATATATATATGTTATAAATACATACATGAGATGTATGTATATATATTTAGAAAAATTCCCAATGATATTTTGGCATTAATTTATTTTTAATCCGAAACGTGACAGAGATTGATTTGGGTGAAATTTTAATATCGGTTTTCTACGGTTTCATTTTGGCAAAAGATTCAAATGCTTCTTTTCTAGAGGTACAAAATTGTATAGAAGGTACCCCTCGACTCGCTGCAAGCTGCTGACTACTGTTATCACGTGATGTTTGCTGGTTGCTATGGCAACGAGTACACACTGGCACCTCCCACAGTTAGTGGCTTGCGTGGCACAGTACAGGTGGTGGTTGAAGTGGCCCCTCTAGCACAAATCTCTTTCGTTAACTGATGAAAGATTATCCACCAAAATTGGATATATTCCGCGGTAAAAAATATATATATATATATCTCTTTCCACCGTTTAATATTTGACAAAAATTATTTTTGCACATTTTTTTTAAGGGTTAAAAACTCTGGGTAATAAAATTGTTAGCAGTTAAGTATAAAGAATCCCCCCTTCCAAATTCACAGAAGCTTCTAGGAAATTATTAAAGTGTCCTCTGGGATATGGCAACTGCAAAAGTTGGATTTACACAGTGACGTTTTTCTCTCCCGTCTCTCACGCTTCGACTATTGTCATCATAAAAAGTGAGGGGGGAAAACAGATTTAAAAATTAAAAATTTTTCCATAATTCGTAGTATATTTGCCCTGTAATATTTTTTGTATTTAAATGTTAACTTTCGATGCACACACACACACACACACAAGTACATTAGACATACGTATACATTATAAACATTGTCCATTGTCCAGCATCATAAAAATGTATATGGATCTACCCGAGCGTATACATTTATCGTATATATACATCACACATAGTATGATAAGGAAACACGAATTAGATGCATATAAAACAGCTGCAAATGCACAGTAACGTAATAATGTGTATGTAAATAAAATACCATTCTTGGAAAATTTTAATTTAAATAATTTACATAATTAAGAAAAAAAATATTATTATTATTTTTTTAATAATATTTTCTGTATTTAAATGTTAACTTTCGATGCACACACACACACACACACACACACACACACAAGTACACTGTGCTACTACGAGTAATAAAAAATGTTATTATATTTTCCTGCCTATGAGCTGTTTTATCTTTTGTATCTAAACATTGTTTTTACATACAATATACACTTATATAAGCTGAGGATTTTTTTCCCAGAAAAAAAATTTTTGAAGAAGGGAGTTTGGTTTATACATGGGTCAATCAAAAATCGGAAAATTTTTGGCAAAATCATAAGATTCACTGACTCAGTTATGTTGCATTCCCATTGTGCCTTCATGCCAGCCACATACTTTGCCAGGTTTATTCCTAACAAAAATCATCATCATACTGATTATTTCAATGTTTTTGTTAAAAAATGTGGATAGGTATGAATAATATATAAATATAAATTAATATTTTTTTTAGGTATTTATATATTACATATACTGTACAGAATCTAAACACTTCTGATTTTATTTATGAAAATAAGTAAAATCAGATAGATATATTTAGATTGATCTTTTATAATGAGTAAACATGACTGCTGCTAATGCACTTATCATTAGTTAATATTAAATAGAAATATAGTGATCTTTGATGCTTCTAATCGGCAATTTGTGCATTTTCAGATAGTTCTAATCATTTGAAAATATGGGATGATTATTTTTCAGCTGATTTTAGATATCAGATTTGCACTTGCTATGTGATTGCACTTTCAACAATCACATGTGTGTTTGTCAGTTGCAGCAAAATTTTCATTGTGTATTTTGATTCTGATTTCTTTTATGTTTAAACTTTACTAAATATTTTTATTGAAATTCAAGAATGATGAAATATTTTAAATATTTCTCTGATTTTTTCTTGCTGAACAAATATTTCAATAAAATCGTATTATAGAAAAATGTGACTTGGATATGATACGACATGATCACATCCTAATCTCTATCCAGTTTTGTCTTTGCATTGCAATGTTTCAATGCTGTAAGCTTGGTGTTTTATCTAAGTGGCCTTATTTATTCCAACAGCAAACAGGATTTGGAAAATTTTTTAAATTATAAAGGAAATTTTCAATTTATTTCAATGAATATTATATTGTTTTAACACTTGAAAGAGAGTTTCGTATGAAGAGAAAAACAAAAACAAAAATTGGCATACAGAAATATTCTTTTTAGGATAGACTCGTATGTATATTGCATCTGTAATTAGTATACTTTATTTCTGTATGCTGATTTTTGTTTTTGTTATTCTAAGTGTTTATATAATATTAACACATGTTGTAATCTTACTTTTCGCATATTATAATATGATTGTAAATTGTTTATATTTTGTGTTGCCACGGCAACGTTTTTAAAGCCGATAATGTTTGGTGTTCTTTAGAACGATTGAGATATTCAATTGTAGTTAAGGTAGCTGAAGAGAATTATGTATCGAAAGCGCTACTACCAGTAATAAAAAATATGTTATTATACTTTCCTGCCTATGAGCTATTATATTATATTGTTTATATTTTGTGCAAACGAGTGTTTTCATTCAATGCTTCCTGTTTAGTAAATACTATTTCCTTAATGCATACTTCCAAGCCTCCAAGATCGCCTCTTTCTCCTTGTCATTAATAACATTTTCTATTTAGCTTCTCCTATTAATGTTCATTTTTGAACATTAATAGATACATAATAGAACATTTCAGAATACTTCTGTAATAATGGCAATAACTATGTTTTTAATAGTATTTTTATTATTAATCCCAACTCTTTCAATATTTCATTAGTATTAATTAATTATGCTTTATAACGGGTGGGCAAAAGGTGGCCCACTGGCCGGATCTGGCCTGCGAAGGCATTATATACAGCCTGCCGCATAAACTAGAACACATTAAGTTTCAAGGACCACATTTGTAGAATTCGATTCCAAAAAATAAAATAATTGATACTTTGTAGTGTAAAATAATGGATGCTGTCGCTAGTGTACATTCCAAAAAATAAAATAATTGATACTTTGCAGTGTAAAATAATGGATGCTGTCGCTAGTGTACATGTACACTACCGAGTTACTCCAAACTTTGATATTATTATTTGTTTTATGAAATTAATTACTTAGATACCTAATATTTTGGTAACGTTCTGATATAATAAGTTGTTATCAATCAATCAGTTTGATAAAATACTTATGTTTTTAAAGAAAATTATCTGAATTTATTAATTCCTTTTCTAATGTTTCTAATGAAAAAATAGTTTCTACGGATGAATTTGAATTCTTTTCCTACAAACAAAAACTAAAAAAATAACACAAGAAAAGAATATTTTTAAAATAATATTGACACAGGAATATATTCTTTGTGTAAGTATCACAAAAGTGGCTACACACAATAGCAAGATTGACAAGAACGTGTGCAGAAAAATTGGCGCAACCATTATTCTTGTCCCATGTGATGATGAGAGGAATGTGTTTGTGAAAAATCAATCTTGCTTGAACATGAGTAGTCATTTTATTTCAAAGTTGTTTTTATTAATTGTTAATGGAGTAGCTAATGTTATCATCAATAATTTCATTACATAATTACATATATAATTAATAATTACATAATTGTGGCGACTTAAGGTTAAATTTGCCCTTAGGTATTTTTCAATTTTCATACCACCTGCTTCAGCCTGAAGATTGTTTATCCGGCTCGCGGCAGAAAATAATTGCCCGCCCCTGCTTTATAAACTAAAACAAAATAATAACTGAATCTAACTAAAAATAAGCATCTAGCATAATCTCTATAAATATTTTTTTACTTTTGTTCTGTGGTTATGTGACTAGTTATAATTACAGAAGTCTCTAAATAGGAATTAAAACAATATACAGGGTGCATCAGCTAAATCTGGACAAAATAAACAATTTAATTAAACAAAAAAGAATAAAATTATTAAAATTATCATTTGCACATTAATTTGGGATATCTTTAGATTAAAATTATCGAAATTATCATTTGCACATTAATTTTGGATCTGTTTAGATTAAAATTACTTCGATGTAAATCCCTTCTGTCTCAATTACTGCCTCGATCCTCGACCGGAAACGACGACATGCCCTGCGCAATGCCTGCTTGTCCAGGTTCGAAAACACTGCCTCAATTGCGGCCTGGAGAAATGCCATATTAGGATGTCTCAACCTATTAGAGACCCTTTCAACAATGCTCCATAAGTAACAGTCCAAAGGATTCAAATCTGGACTGTTAGGAGCCCAAAATTCTTTAGACCAAAACATATCCACGTCTGACAACCAGTTTTGCACTAAATGACTGGTGTGCGCAGGTGCGCCGTCCTGCTGGTAGATGTATGGTCTCCCAGAAGCCACAGTTTCCATCCAAGGTTTCACTATTGTTGTAAGAACATGCAAGTAAACCTCTCTGGTTTCCCTTTCCAAAGACGTGCGGCAGCATGATGTCACCTTCACTGGAAACAACAGCTAGGATGTGAACACTGGCCGGAAACTTCGACCACTGTCTTCTAATTTATACATGAAAATATCAGCCTTTTAGACATGAATAAGAAAATTATAAACTTAGATGAATAAACTTTAATGAAAAGCGCTTTCAGTATAAACCCTCATCAGTTCAAAAATTATTCATTTAAAAAATGTGTATAAGAATGCATAGTAAACATTAGAATAACAATAATACAATGATTTTAAATAACATAATTTTTTAAAATTTCTTAATAAACATAATTATCAGGGCTAAAAATAAATATATATTGAATTTATAAAATTATAATATTAAATTAATAGAATCCTTTACATAGACACCATCTCCATGCTTTTCTGATGTCATTAGGGTCAAGTTTGTTAATTAGCATAACTGCAGTTCTTCTTTTATCTAAAATATGTAATGTTTCTCTAGTTTTTCCTCTTATTGGAATCTTCTTTGATGTGTACAATTTTTGCATCTTTCCAGTTGGTGGAGAGATTCATAATGGTTACTTATTGTGCTAACGTTGTGTTTTCATCGCTTTTTTCTGTCATATTTATGTTCGTTGATTCTTTCTGTTAGATTTCTAGACATGTAACCAATATAAACTACTGTTTGCTGTAGATGGTTGTCAAAAAATGGAATTTTATAAACTCCTGAGGTCTTATTTAAATCTGGTCGATATTTAATGTTACATAGTAAATTAAACAGGGTATTTCTTCTATTAAACACAGTGATCTCTGTGATCTCTTCTAACTGAAGATATGGGATCCAGGAATTGAACCTGGATTGATTCGGGGTGACAAGTGAGTACTTAACCACAGAGATATTCAGGATTTTCTATAACTTATAATACAAACAGTGGTGAGCTGTAGAGATTCGCACGAGCCCTTTGTTAAATTTGTCTCTAATTTGTGAAGCAAGATCATTATGATATTAATGATGATTCATTATTTATCCAACTTTTTAATGAGATGCTGAATTTCGATATTTTAGACAGTTATCATCATCTATGATGTGATCAATAAACAGAAACTTGGATGTCATTTTTAATACCCTGTATATTGAAATAATTTCTTGGATTTATTTTAATTATTATTACAGTTGTGAAACAAACTTTCCAATTTGCTTTTTGATAGTGTGTTGATTATTCTGTATAAATATTTTTAATCAACAATTTTTCAAAATCACTTAAAAATGAATTATTTTATATTAAATTATATTATTTTATAAAAAAATAATTGAAATATTTATTTTTCAAATACAATATTATACATATATACACTTATATTATCATAGATATTTTTCGTTAAATATTAAAAAGTCAAAATTAAAGGAATAGTGATAAAGAAAGAGGGAAGTTTTAAAAAATTATCTCTTTTAAAAATATAGAACATATCATAATTTATTTATTACAGAAAGCATAAAAACAAATATCTATCCACTCTGAATGAAACAAACAGTTCAAGATGATGTAAAATGACATTGTTATTTAAAATATACAGCTTTTCAAATTCATACGAATAATTCTAGTTTCACAAAATTAAATCTTATATAATACAACATTAGTGCATCATAATCCTCCTTTTCATTTTAAATATTTATTTTTCATTTCATATCTTATTATATTTTATAACTTCAATTTCATTGCTGTATTTACTGTAGTTTATTTATCCTATTGATTTTTAGATACAGCCAACTACCTAAAATCCAACACTGTGGGACAAGAATCAGTTGGAAATTGAGTAGGGTTGGAAAACAGGTTGGATTTAACATGTAATTGTGTTCAACAGGACCTCAAGCCCCTTTTACCATTCAATATACAGGTATTTTTGATTTGTTGCATTAATGACCCCCAAATTATTAAAAATAATAAATTTAATTAATATGCAAGCTAGAAATACAAATTTAATAATTTTTTACTTTAAATTTTGGCTTTAAAACATTCTGAAAATTAGAATAAAAGCACATGAGTAAGATAACAGAGACCAAAAATTGCTGCCCTTTTAAATTTTAACCCACAGTTTTATTAACCTTAAAATTTATAATCATTTATTATGCAAATAAGAAGTTGATAATCGTTTATCACTATAAATGATACATATTGGAAAATAGACTTAAGATTTTTTTATGAAAACAAAGTAGAGGTTTTTGTGAAATAAATTTCAATAATAATGTTAAAGCTACGTAGACACTTTCTAAAGTCATTTTTTTTTGTAATATAAAAATCTGTTTTAGAAATAACATGTCAATGTTATTATACAAACTAAAATTAAAAAACTTTTTGTTAAAATTTAAGTATCCCTACTTAAGATTCTAAAATGAGTTCTAAGTTTTGTAATGAAGAGAAACTTGGACAACAGATATTTAGAGTATATGCTCACCATTTATTGAAAAGGGAATAGTTGCAGAATTTATCACTAGATGGCACTGTGGCAATATAATAATGCTACAGTTGCTGAACATGTCCTTCATTGTGGTCAACAACAGTTTCCATTTGAAGAATAGCATTTTCTCCAGCGGAACATAATATGTCAACTGGAATAGCCAGCATTTGACATCTATATTATTATATATAATATTCTACCTAAGTGCTAGAAAAAGAAAGTGTATTTGGCATCTAATGCTGTTCAAATTTAACAGAATTTGGCATCCTTTCTGCAATATGTCAACTGGAATAGTCAGCATTTGGCATCTATATTATTATATATAATATTCTACCTAAGTGCTAGAAAACGAAAGTGTATTTGGCATCTAATGCTGTTCAAATTTAACAGAATTTGGCATCCTTTCTGCTCCTCACTTATTTCTTCAAAAACAGTTTCATGTGCCACAACCAAAAGTTGCATGGATTGAGGTCCAGTGATCAGAATGGCCAAGATGTCTAGAAATAATGGGTGATGACCTATTTGTCTATAAAGTGTTGCCTTAGCAATCTTTGGCACAACAGTAAGTGTGAGATGATACATTAGATTCCATGAATATAGTATCCTGAAGGCATTCAGATTGTTATATCTTTGATATTGTAAAAAATGGCAACATTTCATAACACTGCATCCAATGATGGAACAATGTATGACTCAGTTAGTATTACTTCTTCAAAAAGTGTGGCCTAATCATGAAAACGACCATAAATCCACAGTACACTGCCATGTATGGAGAATGCAATAGGACTTCTTGGATAACTTGAGAGTTTTCTGTTACCGAAATGTGACAGATGTGCATATTCACTTGCCCATTTAAGCAGAAGTGGGCATGAACAATGTTTCATGTCCAAGTGATTTGTACCAGGAATTGAAGTGTGAATGTGATATAAATATCTTCATCATCATGCTTTAGCTGCTGTAACATGTAAGGATAGTACTGCAACCAGGGCTGCCGAGCAGGGGTGACATCCAAGACTTTTGATCATGGGCCAGCAACAAAAAGGGCCTGACTGTCAGGCCCTGATATGTCACATAATGTGTCCAATAGTTCACAGGCCACCTCCAGAGTGCACTGTCTATCACCCAAAACAGTTGTGCCAAAATAAACTAATTTATATATAACATGGTATGTAATCATTGATGTATGTAATGTATTGAATTTTGAATTTATTATACACTTTTTTTAAAGAAATGTTTAATGTTTTTATTTAGCTTTTTTTATTAAACCAAAATGATATACTTTTTAAGTGGGGCCCAGACCACAGACTTGTCATGAGCCCGAAAATTTCTCTCAGTGGCCTTGACTACAACATCTGACGCATCATGCATTACAATGGAATACAGCATGTCCACTTCAAATCTCTATGATTTTGAAAAGATTTATTTGTTTTTATAGAGCTGCATAGTAAACATTAGGCAAATAATGTAAGTTATTGCCACAGCATCATATAGTTGTCACTATAATTTTACAACTAATTTTTTTCAGTAAATGGTAAGCACATCCTTTGAAGTACCTGTTGTCCAAATTTCTCTTCAATGCAAGTCTTAGAATGCTCTCCAAAGCCCTTTAAGTAGAGATCCTTTAATTTTAACAATCCTGTACTTTAAAAAAATTCAGACTTTATATATAATACAATAAATTATCTGTATGGATTATTCTAAAGCAAAAAATTTTCAGAGGATCATTAATATCAAAATAAGTAACCTTCCATAATTATACTTTATTAATTAAAGTTCTTTCAAAAATTAATTGACTTTTTATTAAACTATAAACTGAGAAATTAATTATTTTTAAATTCCATTTCATATAAGAATAAAATTTATATTATTTTATAAAATAATTATAATTTTTATCACACCCTTATGTGATAATCATAATTAACAAGAAAAATTGAAATGTAAGCAAGAAATAAGAACCCACTTTTTACATTAGAGTACGAGTAAAAGAAGGTTGACTGTGAGAACCCTACTGTAGATCATATTAAAGCAGTTTATAAACGAACAGCATTGTGTTTTACTGTTAGCTGTTGGTACGAGTTAGCACAGATAAATATTGCTAACCATCATTCAAGCAAAATGGCAGACAAACAGAAAAATATATTTAATTAACGCTGTTTTTAACCTTTTTAATTCATATTTCTGCTAGTCTAAATAAAATTAATAGTCTTTAATCCTTGATACACTAATAGGAGTTTCTGGAGAAGACTGAGGATTTGGTTGACAATATCGATGTTTTGTACTGTCTTCTTCTCACTCAAGAACAAATAAAAGTAAACTGGATGAATAAAAATAGATAATGGCAGAGTACAGCGGACGACTTCATTGAACAAGCAGGACGGGTAGAACAAGTGTGGTTACTAGACGAACAGTGAACGGGTGGAACAAGCGTAGAAGTAGACCAAGCACCGATCAAGGGTGGTGCGGCTCTTATCAGGTATGTGAAAAAGTTCTCGCTGTTTTCCAACAGATGGCTCTGGATGTAAATGGTGACGCAATCTATCACGACGGAAGCATCATTCTCTAAGCCTAACAATCTGTCAATAAGATTGTGTCAAAAAATTAGTGATTTTTTTTCACCATTTGCTGCTCACACATAAAAATGTCGAATTTTGAACTGAATAAGCGCCATTTGCGGGAAGCATTACTTTTTTGCTTTAATTTAAAGAAATCTGCAGCTCAAGCACATGATATGCTTGTGGATGCTTATGGTGCGTATGCTCCTAGTGAAACAACGTGCCGTGATTGGTTTCACCGTTTTAAAGATGATGATTTTGAAGTTGAAGACCACGAACGCTGTGATAGGCCAAAATTGTTTGAAGACGACGAGTTGGAGGCTCTGATCGACCAAGACCCAAGCCAAACCCAAGAAAAGCTCGCCAATTCATTGGGAATAGATCGCACAGCAATTGGCAAGCGTTTGCATGACATGGGTATGATTCAAAAAGAGGGACATTGAGTGCCACACCAGCTGAAGTTGCGTGATGTCGAACGGCAATTCATGATGTGCGAAATTTTGTTCCAACATCAAAACAGAAAAGGTTTTTTTGCACTGTGTTGTTACTGGGGATGAAAAGTGGACCCACTTTAGTAATCAAAAATGCAAAAAAGTGTATGCCTGGTGTGGAGAGTTCCCATCAACCTCAACAGGCACGCCAAGGCAGATCATCTACAGTGGTAAAGTGATGCTGTGTGTCTGGTGGGACAAGAAGGGTATTTTGTACTACAGCTCTACAACCAGGACACACAGTTAATGCTCAATTGTACGGACAACAATTGTTCCGTTTAAGCCAAGCAATCAAGGAAAAACGGCCAGAATACGCCAAACAACATGATAAGGTGATTTTCCAGCACAACAACGCACGGACGCATGTGGCTAAGTCGGTCAAGGACATACTGCAGGCGCTTGGTTGGGTTGTTTTACCTCACTTGCCGTATAGCCCAGATATCGCTCCATCGGATTACCACCTCTTCCGATGGCACATGGCCTGGCCGACCAGCACTTCTCGAATGATGCCAAAGTTCGAAAATGGGTCGACAAATGGATAGCCTCAAAAGATGAGGAGTTTTTTCGCAATGGCATTCAACAATTAACTGAAAGATGGGCAAAAGTATTGGCCAGTGAAGAACAATACTTTCATTGATGTATTTATTTTCATTCTTTTTTAAATAAAGACTCTTTTTTCAAAAAAAAAAAACAGCAAGAACTTTTTCACACACCTTATAAATACCCGTGACGTTTCTCTCATTTTTTCCCGGGGACAGTGCGAAGATATTAACTTCTCGGAACGTTCGCCGAGCCAGGTGTCAGATTCGCGACTATTTGGTAGACACTTGATGTGAACTTTCTCAGCAATTTATTATCATTAGGGATGAAGGTCTACAGATCAGTCGAAATACAACTCCAACTGTCTTCGTATTTCATTTCGCGTTTGTTTTAACGTCTCTCCTTTCCTTGGAAGTTCCCTGATTCTGTCTTCGTTCGGGGGCTAATTCGTGGGCCTCACAATATTATACTCACTGAACAGCAAAACAGATACCAAAGTAAATCAAGAGACTGAAAAGAACAATTAATTATAGATTCTGTTGTAACTTGTCAAGCACAAGAAAGCACAAGGCTTACATTGACTATAAAAAGTTTTTGATAGTGTGCCTCACTCCTGACTCTTAAAAGTCTTCTCATTATATAAAATTCACCCTGAAATAAATAACTTTTTTGAAACTTCCAAGGAAAAATGGAGCACTAATTTAAAGCTTACAATAAATAACAAAGAAATTACCATATTAAATACTGCAATAAAATGAGGTATATTCCAAGATGACCCCCTTAATCCTCTTTGGTTTTGTCTTGCTCTAAATTCATTATCCAATATAAATTAACAATAGTGGTTATGGCTTCCAAATAAAACAAAATTACAACCACTTATTCAAGCTAAGCCATCTTTTCTACATGGATGAAATTATACTCTATGCCTCAACAAAAAACTTCTTACAGCTAACTGAAGCATTTTCAAAAGATACCTGTATGAATTTCAGCTTAACTAAATGCAGAACTCAATATATAAAGCAAGGAAAACTTAAGAAAACTACTTTCAACTCGAAGATGGAGATTTTATTTATCCCATGGAGGAAGAAGAAATATACAAATACCTTAGTTTTCAACAGTCAAAACATATTGATCATAACAATATTAAAAAATTTCTTACAAACCTTTACATGCAGCACTAACAACATCTCAAGAACATATAATATCTTAATGACAAAAATCTCTGCAAAGCTATAAATATTTTTGCTATACCAATATTCACTTACTCATTTGGTATTATCCATCAGACTGATATCGAATTATAGGGTGTTTCAGAAAGTAATTTCATTTTTTTCATAAAAATGAACAGCAATTTTTTTATAGTATTTAAATATTTTATTTAATTATATATTGACCATTTTGGTCCAATACATTTTGCCATCTTTCTGATAGTACATGATTTGCAGAATTTCTAATCTTTGCTTGCAAAAAACTGAACCAAGTGATTTTTGATTGAACTAAATGTTTTGCCATTCTAAAGAGCTCTGTAAAGACCAAAACAAGTAATAATTGGAGGGTGTCAAATCTGGCAAATATGGTGGGTGCGGTAGCACATCTCATCCAAGCTATAACAGCTTCGGCAAGTCATCAAACTTGTATGAAGTCTGGCATTATTTTGGTGAAACACTATGCCTTTTCTGTTAATCAATTCTGGCCTCTTCTGTTTGATAGAATCACTCAATTTGTTCAATTGGTGGCAGTACACTTCCGAATTAATTGTGGAATTGTCTGGTAGAAGCTCAAAAATAATAATTACCTTGAAATCCCATTAAACAAAGAGCATCACTTTTTTTGATGAATATCTGCTTTCAAAGTGCTTTGAGCTGGCTCCATGATCAGTTGCATTCAACATTGTTGTAAACAATCCATTTTTCACTACCAGTTATGATTCACTTCAGAAATGGATCATTTTCTTGACATTTGAGCAGCAAATCACAGATGTCAATGTGATGGAGCAAATCTCTTTCTTTGAGAATGTGTAGAACCCAAATATCAAGCTTTGATATGAAACCAAGTCATTTCATATGGTCATGAACAGTCAAATTTGACAAATTCAATCTTGTAGCAATTTCTCGTGTTGTTATTTGGCGATTTGCTTCAATCAGTGCCTTTATTTTGTCATCATCAGCATCAATTGACTTTCCAACACATAGTGCATCTTTAATATCAAAATTGTCAAAACAAAATTTTGCAAACCAGATTTTGGCATTGGCATTCTGTTAACACATCTTCTCCATTCACTTCACATACCTTTTCGGTAATAAAAACGAAAAATATGCCGAAAATGCTCCTTTTTGTTTTCCATTTTTGATATGACATCAAAAAAAAAAAAACAGAATAAAAATTTTTTTTATTCTGAGAGAGAGACAGAATAAAAATTTTTTTTATAAATATACCTTGAAATGTCAGCTGTCAAAATTTATAAGGACAATATGGCTTAAAATGAAATTGGCAGGTAAAAATACAACTAATGCCACTCATGGGGAAAAACAAAATTATTTTCTGTACAATCCAACACAACAACCAAACAACTTTCTGAAAAAGTTGTTTTGTTTACAAAGAAAAACCCAAACAACTTTAACTCACCATAGAAAACATTTTCCTAAATCTGCAATAGAGAGACTTAGCCTGCCTAGAAGAGGAGGAGGGAAGAGATCTGATTGATATCCCAACCCTTTGTAATAAGCAAATAAATAATTTAAAAAAAATATTTTTATAGCAAAGAAAATTCCTCATTACTCCATTCAGCAATCATCTAAGCAGATTTTTATTATACTCTGTTGGAATTCTCTAATATCAGAGAATTCCAACAGAGTATAATAAAAATCCCTAAAGAAAAATACATTCAAACTTGGATTCAAAAACTTTACATGGTAGACATCCTAATGAAACTCACCAACCATATGCTGGCTGGCAGGTTAGGATTTAATGCATAGCTAACCTATGCAGAATTTTCCCTGAAACCGAAGCTTTTATGATTGTCATATAGGATCAAATAATCCCAACTAAAAACTACAGGAAATTTATCTTTAAAAATCACACTTTTGAAAACAACAAGGGAAGAGTCTGCAATAAAGTCTCTAAAGCAATACAACATATAATTTCAGGATGCTCCATAATAGCTCAAACAGATTACAAACATAGCCATACAAATGGCTAAAATAATTCATCAAAAGATAGCAATAATGCAAATTTATAATAGGAGTTCCTATCATAAATATATACCAAAAAAATATTAGAAAATAACACTCAAACTGTACTGGGATAGAAGCATCATTACTGATAAAACTGTCCATCATAATAGATCTGACATAATCTTGCCAGATAAGAACAATAAAACTGTTTATCTTATTGACATTGCTGTGCCTAATTCAAGTAACTTGCAGACTACTTTCAAAAAAACTCCACAAATATTCTGACTTTTCCATAGCAAATAAAACCAATGGCATATGGAAAAAATAATTACTATTCCCCATTGTCCTCTCTGCTACAGGTGTTATCCCAGATACTCTCCATTCCAGCTTAAAAACTATAAACCTGCATAAAAATACCTATATGCACCTTCAGAAAACAGTAATTATTTACCTGCCATCTCATCAGAAAAATTCTTTTAATACCAACTACAACCCTGAACCTGAACGCTCTTAAACCATTTTTTCTATTATAGTACTCTCTATCTTGGATTCTGCCCCAATAATGAGACCAGGCATCACTGATTTTTCACCGAGCATTACAAGTTGTAATTTTGATAACAATAACAATAATAATAATGTTTAAATATGCTCTAAATAAAATCATTTATTTTCAATTGCATTACAAATGATTTGTTGTTAACTATATTTGTTCTTGATGATGGACTACTACATCTGAAAATTCCTGCATAATTTGATTAAAGTACAGGAATACCTCAATTATCGCGGTTTCGATTATTGCGATTCTCGATATATCGCGGTTTATAATTTGATACCAAAATTCGAATTATTGCACTCGAAATTCGAATTATCGCAGCCGCGAGATGTAGCCCACTACATATGCAACCAGAATTACATTTAGTTCGAGTCACCACTCTCCAAGTAGCACTTCGTTCTTCGTGCCTGCTCACCATTCACCAGTAACTATCCACTTCTACCGGAAGTTCTTGGCGATATTTATTTCTCTCCTTATTTACACCTACAATGAATGCTAAAAGAAACAAGGATGATATCAAGACTACAGCTATCAAAAAGAAATGTTAGTGATCAACTTAGAAGATTACCATGTTCAACACATTTCTTTTTTACCTCTTACATAAAATTTAATTAATATATTTGAAAAATCCTTGGCAATGATCACTATTTCACAAGTCTTATTTATCCGGATTATTGCAGATTCGATTATTGCAGTATTTTTCGTGGCAACATTAACCGCGATAATCATAGTTCTAATCATTTAGAAAATATAGGATGATTATTTTTCAGCTAATTGTTTGTAAAACTTGCTAAAATCACAAAACAGTCACCAAAAAAAAACACATGTATCAGATATGAACTCTCACCGCAAATAACCTTCTGCTAAGCAATTTGTTAATTCTTTGGAAGTTTCTAAAATGCATTGAAAGCAATTTGCAATATTCTTAGCTTTTTTTATATATAAAGTAGTTAATGCATGATGTGAATAGTGAACAATGTATGATTCAAGTTAATGGAAACCATGCTTAGTACATTTATTTTTTGAAATTAATGATCTCTATCTAATTAACAACTGATATTTGGAAAAAGTTGCTACAATTTAGAACAAAAGTATTTCTGGAAACGTATTCTAAATTTTTGCTAAACTTTTTGGAATTACCCTGTATATATCAAATTTTAATCTTTGTGTACAAGGCTTTCAACATTTTTATATATATATAATAAATAAATTACTTAAGTCCAAAATAACATAAATTTAGTATTTTTCAAATAAATTAAATAAAATAAAAATATGCATTTCTATTAAAATTATAAGGAAACTGATATTTTATTTATTTTTTTACTATTTTATGATTGAAAAACAAATTGACTGAACGATAAAATCTATTTTTTTTTCAATGCTTTGTTTTTAATTAATTTATTCATTTTCAAATATATAATCATTAATAATAAGGATTTATTATTATTATCATTATTATTATTATTAATAATACAAAGATGTTAAGATAATTGTTAACAAATACAAATTATTAATATAATGATACAAGCATTACAAAATTTAGAATTATTCTATAAATTTGAAAATAAATTAAGATTTTTTTATGAATACCATTGACTCTTCTGCAGGTCTCTTATTATCTTCTGTTTCTTCATCTTCATTAAGAGTTTTTCCAGCATATTCTTTTAACCAGTTATCATCAGCCCATACTATGAAAAAAGTAAAAATTCGTTGCTTTTTACATTTTTTTCAAAATGTTGCTTAAAAGTATTTTAATAAAAATATTATTATTATTTACCTGGCCTAACAGATCCTTCTTTAATTTTCATAGGCTTTGCAATATTAACTCTAACTGTTCTTCCAAATAATTCTGAATCATTCTAACATGATAAAATATTATTATTGCATATTAATATTTGTATTATTATATTTTAGTTTGATAATCTAATTTAACAATATAATTATTGGATTTTGATCATTATGACTTGTCTCAGTTTTGAATCATCATAAATATTTAATCAATATCTTTGCCTTATATAATTTTTTAATTATATTCCATAAACTTTATGTAATTGTCTCTTGACTTTTAAAACTCTTTACTTTTAAAACTCTCTATATTCCATAAATTTTCAATGTAAGTTTGGTGTTGTTTTTCTCTCTATATTCAAATTTTCAAATCATAGATTAGTAAATTTTGTCCAATTTTATTAAATTATTATATTTTTATCATTTAAAAATTAACAAAGAAACTTAGTTATGTATTTAAAAAATGTTTACATGCTGCAAAAAGTAAAAAAAAATATGATGCAGCTACAGATGCAACTTATGACATCAAAATTCAAACAATCCTTCCAATTTAAGATATTAAAATTTTTTGATTCATCAGTAATATATTGCATATTTTATTAAATGTATCTTTAAATTTTGTTCTTTAAAATATAATAAAATATATATATTATTTGTTAAGGATCTTAATGCAAAAGTTGGAAGCACTAAAGATAAGCATTTCTCAACCTTTTTTGCCATATGAACCAACATAATTATTTATAATGATACTGTGATTGAAATATTTATAATCTATATTAAAAACCTTTGAGCTATCATTTTGCAACCCATTAAAAATTTAATGTGACCAATATTGGACCATGATCCATACATTGAAAAACACTACTACAGATATTCCCTGGTTTACATATACTGTATGACTTTCATAAATTCAATTTTATATGAAATATTTTCCATAAGTTTATTATTTTATTTTTTGAGATATAGAGCATAAACATCTACTATATTTGTAAATTACAAGTACAGGTACTCTACTTAACGACTGGGTTTCGTTCTCACAACTCGGTCGTAGAACGAATTGGTCGGTAAGCGAAAAACTTGTTCCTATATTAAAATATTTGGAACAAATTTCAAAATTAAAAATTTATATATTAATTATGCACAAAGTACAGTATTTTTCTTCGGTTTTTGGAACTACGAGTATGGGGAAATTACAAATAAAAGTTGTAAGCGATGGATGCGTATGAGCAAAAACCAAATATTCCATTAAAAATCAGTCTTAAGCTCGGACGTAAGTTCGAGCAGTCATTAAACAGGTAGGTCGTTAAGTGAGGAGTATCTGTATAAATGCAAACATGCAAGTTTGTAGCATTAAAGATTACCTGATATTTATGTACTTGATTTATATGTTTTGCATATTTTTACTTGATCTTAAATTCATATTACTGGTATGATATTGTTCCATTTAGTGTGTGATATTATTCCATGAAGCATTATGCTGCATTGAACAATATCAGAGAATATAACATCATAATGATATGTAGATGCAACCAACATAGTTTAGTGCAGAAGTTTTTGATTCAAAATTTTTATTAATTTTACGAGATCTAGCTGCTGAACAGATCATTAGCCATGTGCAGTTGCAATTGCTCTGGCTAATTAGATTAGTCCAATCCTATATAGATGTACACTCATCCCTCGATTTACACGGTAGATACGTTCCTGGAAAAATCGAATGCAAACCGAAACCATGCAAAACGAGATGAAGAATTCATACAAAATAGAAGGATATGTTCAATTAAACTGTAAACCATGTAAATATACAAAAACGGGAAATTTTTCACTGCTTATTATCACACAATATAAATTTTATATATTAAGCAATTCTGCTAATGCAACTCTTTCCTTAAAAAATTGTCACAAATATAAACAATCTAATAACAATCTTCACAGGTCAGTTAAAACTACACACACAAAAAACTGACTATAGACAAGGCTATTTGTCTCTTGAAAAAATTCTTTTGATATAAGATGAAGACATCTTGATATAAAAATTAGAAATCTAACTGTATATATATTGAAATAAAGAATTTTCTTCTTTATATTAAAGAAAGATATGATTAAGAAATATTGTTCAATCAATGTAAGAAAATGTTGCAAGTTTTTATAAATAACATCTTTTTGCCTATGAACTACTATGCACTTGTTAAAAATGCAAGTCTTTAATCTGTATCTTCATAATTCTCATGCAGTGAGGGAAGTCATGTAGCTGGATATAAGCAACAGAATTTTCACTCGTTGCAACAAATAAAAATTTTAAAAAGTATATATATTTTTAATTTAGTGGAAGATGCCATACATGTACAGGTGATGTCTGATTATCATCATTAATATTATGATAAGTAATCAGTTGGTGTTTTCTGTATTATTATTCTCCATTTCTTGAGTAACACGCCGCAAACTCGACATTCTACCTATAAAAAAGTTCATGAATTATGATATATATCTAATCATAAATTTTACACTTTTTCTTGTTCTATTGAATTCTATATGATTTATTTTACCTGCTGGCCTTAAATGATTTAAAGATGCAAGCATACGGATCATAAATGAAGCAGGAACTGTAATAGTGTCTTTGGTTTCTTCCAACATTACTTCATTACGTTTCATAATCTAACATTTTTGTAATAAATTTCATTATCTATATTTTTATCTTAATAGAGTATACAACCATTTATATTTATAAATATAAGAAAACTTTTTGATTGTGACATAAAAATTGAAAAACATTTTAATAAGATTTTTCCCCTCCTTATTCCACTGTCTAGATAATTTTCTCAGTAAATTAAAATATAAAGAAAAAAGTGAATGTAATATTAATACAATCTACATGCATTTATCATTATAATTTAACTTATAAATATCAATATCTTCTAAAGTAAAAATTTTAATCAAGATAGGTATATCTATTTACAATAAATAAAAAATTAGAAACATGAATTATTTTAAATTTTAAAATGAAGAAAATATAGATAAAAACATTTACTGATGATAAATATTATAACGTTTTTCCAAAAAAAAATTCAAATGAATATATTGTTAGGCTGGACTGTTTACAATTTTTTATTTTATTATTTTAGCATTACTATATTTATAATAATGATATCTATATTTTTATCATATTTATATATATGAGCTTATTAGCCTATACAACTGTTTATTTTGTTCACATCACTATAATCAGATATCTGGATTAACAGATACACTTGATACATATACAGCTCCTGTAACAGAAAATAATTTTATTTTTTAAAACGTTTTCAGCCTTGCCTTGAGACCCTCATTTGTACATAGATTCTTTTTTAATGAACATTTTAGAATAGTATACAGCTTTTAGAATGCACAAAGATTTTTAAAAAATTTTTAGAACTGATTTTGTTTTTAAAAAATTTTCCATAAATTCTTATAGGCTATTAAAATAAATATAATAGTCATATAAAAATATATTATATGATGTTTGTATAAAGATTTGCAGCAAAAAGTTTTTGTCATATATATACAATCTTTTCAACTTCATATGATAGCATCTACATATTAGCACATAGCACCTACACCTGTTTATTTTAATAGCCTATAAAAATTTATGAAAAACTTTTTAAAAACAAAATCAATTCTAAAAAATTTTTAAAAACCTATGTGCATTCTAAAAGTTGTATTCTGTTCTAAAACATTCATTAAAAAAGAATGTGTGTACTGATGAGGATCTCAAAGTAAGGCCAAAAATGTTTTAAAAAATTTTTTCCTGTTACAGGAGCTGCATATGCATCAAGAATATTGCTAAAGAACAAGAATTTTTAACAAACAGTAACAGATACACTTCTTAGAAAAAGTTTAGAAACTTCTTATTTTGACTATGTAATTTTCTAAAAGAGTTATAGCATCTCAGGCCATTTGGTGAAGGCAAAATAATCAGGGAATGACTGAGAGCCAACTATCCATTCATGACCTCTAATAAACTCTTATATAGGCCATAGATGTCATTAGATATCATTGTTACTCTCGTGAATCATTATGTGAGTTAAAACCTGGAGATTTTTTGATCATTTTACATAAATGTAAAATGATCAAACAACATGGCATCTCTAACAATAAAATTATTTAAATTGCAATAAAATTAATGATTTTTGAATGACAATTTATTGATCTATGGTGTGATATTAGGTTCTATATGTCTATTTTTATGTATTATTTTATAGTTAATTGCAGACAATTTTCCTTTTGAGTTATAACATAAATAGTAGTTATGTGGATAAACATTGACTTATCCATTTGGTTTTTGATTTGAAAAAATCTTAAGATCAAATAAATTAATATAGCACTATGAAATTTTTAGGGTGCACTTGGAACATATAAGATGAAATTTTTTGAATAAATCCATTTTATCAATTCCACTATATTTCAAGTTTTATTGGCATAATATTTTGATAATTTTTCATAAAAAATAAACAATGACTTTTGCCAATTTTTCAGTCCCATATAAAGAATAGATCAAATGAAAATATAAAACTTCCTATTCTAATAATATATAATATTTGCAGTATGATGAAAAGTTGCCTTTGATGTAATAATTTGTACTAATTCCACAGCAACTGAAATGCATATGATATGGCAGTCAAGGATCAAAAAATTATTTTCCCAATTTACAAAAAAATTTGGTTTATATTGAAATTTCAGTTCCAAACCAGGAAATACAGGAAGTTCTCTGTTTATGAGTTCCTGTTTACAAGTTTCTGGGTTTAAATTTTTTTCAACTATTAAGTATCAAAAAAATTGAAAATATGAACCATAATTATAATTGCAATAAATAAATAAATACTAAATATTTATAAAAAAGCATTTCAAACCACATATGTAGATATAAAATCCAGTACAATGGGTCTGTAGCAAAAACACTGTCGTCTGTTGTGAAATCAGAAAAATCAAAATGAAAATTGAAAAATGGAAGTAGTGTGCCCTCCAGTTTTACTAGCATATCATGTAAATAATTTCCATTCCAGATTCTGCCTAAGGCAGTAGTTTATCTTTATAAAAGCTCATCTACTTGTTAGTTAATAATAATGAAAAATAAAAATTCTTTAACACTTAAATTACCTAATTAATTTATTTACAGAGGATAGAAATTCAGATGGTTGTTCAAAATCTCTGTTTTTTTGTGTATGTCAAAAAAAATAAAACAGAGAAAGGAATTTGGAGGAGAGAGTGACACAAGGAGAAAAATAATAATAATGATAATGGCAAATATCATGCTATCATACAAGAAGGACCAGTGTTCTAGCTGACTGTGGGGATTAGTTTTAGATGTCAACTCTCTAACTTACCTGTGATGATCATTCTATCTCAGTGTAAAGGAGACGATTATCATTGTAAGACCCAATGATGAAAATTTCTTCCGTGCATATTATATCCATAAAAGAAAACTTATTAAATATCCATTGAAAAGAAGAAAGGATAGTTTACAAACTCTTTCTTGGTGAATAGAAATTTGGGCTGTTACTATTCTGATGCTGGTTCTACAGTATCCTACTTTAAGAAAAGGTATTTACCCCTCATAGGATTATTGTTAGATTATTCTTGATTGTAAAGAAATCTCTCTTTATTAAAGGAAGTTATCGGTTATTAAACTGTAATCTCTGTGTCATTGTTGTCAGGAAGTCTCATTATCCATCCTTATTCGCACTGATATACCATAATTAGGGTCAAAAGCTTAAGTTCATCTACTAGTCCCACAATTTATTATAATTTTGTTTGATTTTAAAGGATATATTTTCAATTCTTTAGATAACTAATCATTATTTAATCATAAACTATTGATTTTGCTGGTCTTTAACTTAATTTTATTCTACTCAAATTTCATTACTGAGAACAGAACCTGATTTTGACATTATGACTATGGATAACTGTTTCTTGATTTTACAAGTTTTTATTTTATGAGCAATTTTCAGGTCTGAATTAACTCCTAGAATTGGGAACTATTTGTACTAGTAGGAAAGCTTTTAGGATAGCCAAGCAAGATATATGTTATAAAAATTGAAAATGAGATGGCATTCATATTTTTCACACTATTCACAATGAAGATGACATTCAAATCTAATTACACTCTATTAAGTTCTCTACTTTTCAGAGAGTTATTGGTATATAGCCTGCAACAATCTATCAGTTAAAAAATAACATCTGAACAGAAATATATTGGCCTAATAGCCACATTAAAAAGTACTTGCTTACTATCTTGGAGGATTGAATTCCAATCCGTCAATTAAAAAATAAAATCTAAGCAGAAATCTGACAGCCAAATGATTGCATGGTAACAACATTTGAGAATCAGGGTTCAAATTGAGTCTTTCATCTCCAGTTTTTCAGTTGTGTCCAGGCACAAGTTGTTGAACCCTATCATTCAACTTTTCAATTGGCCACACAATGGGTGTTGGGCAGCCTGTAGTATAGCATTTGCACATTTATTTAACCCATTTACAAATACAAATACATTTAGACTTTTTGCAAATTTATTTAAACTTTTTACAAATCTATTTAAACTATATGCGAAACAGTCGATCGATGGAAAACCAATGATGTATAATGCACAATTCTGTTCATCTGTTCCCTGACTGCCACTTTGGGTATAGTTTAAACCTACCTATATATATATATATATATATAACATGAGTGGCAGTGATTGAAGTTCTGTGAACTCTTCCATTGCTTGATGGAGAGTTGGAGGAAGTCATGGAAAGTATAAGGTTGTTTCTATGGAAAAAAAAGAAACTGTTTGGTCAAATTGTATGAAGAAGGTTTTTCTGTAGAGGAGGGAAGGTCAAATCAAGTATAAAATGGAATACAGGGAAAAGCATAATTAGAATGTACAGAAGAATAATTCTGAGGTGCTAAACAATGGATCACGAGGAAATAGGCCAAAACTACTTAATCCCGATGTCCTTTGCTTAACAGAAGCAGCAGTTGAGAAAGAACCCAGAATTATTCTTATGAAAATCAGAGAGAAGTTTCTTGAACACGAAATTGAGTTAAGTATGTCTTCTGTAAGAAATGAATTATATATATAGTTTTACTTCCCAGAATTGCGTCAATTACATTATGGACATTTCTTTTGTTATCAGCCCCAGCTACTAACCAACCACTGCATATAAATTTATTTTCATATATCAATATTATACTCAATTATTCACAACTCTTTCTCACCATTTTGTTAAAGTGTTTATAACCGAGAGTTTGAATACGTGAAAAAAGTTTAAATCAATTTGCAAAAAATTTAAATATATTTGCAAAAGGTTGAAATATATTTGTAAATACTATAGACTCTGCAAGTGGCTTCTAGCATATATACAGAATATTTCATGTGTGAATGGTATCTTAACAAAACTAACCTAACTGAGCAGAAATCCTGTGCATAGTAGTAGATATTTTGAGAAACACAATGGAAAAATGCTCTTGAAAAGTTTGAATTCGAGAGTCAAAAAATTATCATTATTTATGAAACAATTTTTCAAACTAATTTTTAAAAAATTCCATTTTGTAAACATTATTTACCATCTTATAGAATATATATAAATCATTTTGATTAGTAACAGCAGAATATAACTTACATATAATATAGTCAATTCTCATTATTTGCGGTAGTTACGTTCTGTAAATTCTTCGCAAATACTGAACCATTGTACCTATGGGAAATATAGAGTTAGGTTAATGTGAATCTTTTAACCCAACATTTTTATCCTTGCTTTATGTCTTTTTTCATTTAAAGACACCTTATTAAATGTGTATTACAGCACTTACAAATAGTTACAGTATATGCAGTGCATAATACTATATAAGTATTATAATTATGATAACCTTTATTTAATTTTTTAAAACACTAACTATATAGCAAATAAAATCTTATTTTTTATGGGTAGTTGTTTGATGTGGCAGCAGACACATTGTCTTTCTGAACTGTGTTTAAAAACTGCGTCAGCTTTGTCTGTGTTGCTTTTTGCTTCAGATCTAAAATCTTGGCATAATGAAGCAAATGCGCAGGAAGTAAATCTGAGGCTGCATTCAAGCATAGGATCACATTCTTCTGTGGGATCTGCAGATGATATGAACAGACTTGGCCTCGTAATAAAAGTAATGAATGCTCTCAAATCTATACCACCAACTGTAGAAGCTGAAAGGTCTTTTTGGCTGTAGGATTACTTATAACTAATCTTAGAACTAGATTCAGCAATAAAAGTGTAAATTGCCTGTGTTTCTTATGTTAATATTAAAGTGAGCAAGGAGAGGTAAAAGAGATTGTCTTTTTCCCAAATTTTGGTAATCCCAGGATTCCTGGATAAAAAACGTTCTTTTCCCGGGATTTCCTGAGATTTTTGTAGATGGAATTAAAACTGAATATTTCACAGCATTTTATTTATTCATATATATATATGATATTGTTATTGTATATCATGGTTTTGCAATTACAAATTTCAAAATCTAAAAGAACTGCATGAATATGCAATATATTGTTTCAGAGAACAACAAAGTTTCAACAATCAATTTATACTCTGACGACGAATGGTCAATGTAATAATGTAATTAAAAAGAAAATGTTAATTTTCTGAAAAGTAAATTTTGAATTTGTTTCAATTTGTAAATATATATATTACAAATTGAAATGAATTCAAAATTTACTTTACAGAAAATTAACATTTTCTTTTTAAACCATGACATATTAGTGAGTAGTAACTACATTATTAAAAAAATTTTATTTAACTTTAGTTTATTTTGAGACTGACTTGGCAATTGACATTTAATGTTTCAATTTATAATTTATATATATATATTATATATTAACATTTTCTTTTTAATTATATTATTACATTGACCATTCATAGTCGGAGTATAAGTTGATTGTTGAAACTTTGTTGTTCTCTGAAATGATAAGTCATGTTCTTTTAGATTTTGAACTTAGTGATTGCAAAACTATGATAGGCCCTATACAATAACAATTTCACAGCATTTTATTTATTCATATATATATATGATATTGTTATTGTATATCATGGTTTTGCAATTACAAATTTCAAAATCTAAAAGAACTGCATGAATATGCAATATATTGTTTCAGAGAACAACAAAGTTTCAACAATCAATTTATACTCTGACGACGAATGGTCAATGTAATAATGTAATTAAAAAGAAAATGTTAATTTTCTGAAAAGTAAATTTTGAATTTGTTTCAATTTGTAATATATATATATTACAAATTGAAATGAATTCAAAATTTACTTTACAGAAAATTAACATTTTCTTTTTAAACCATGACATATTAGTGAGTAGTAACTACATTATTAAAAAAATTTTATTTAACTTTAGTTTATTTTGAGACTGACTTGGCAATTGACATTTAATATGAACGTAAGAAACACAGGCAATTTATACTTTTATTGCTGAGTCTAGTGCTAAGTTTGGTTATAAATAGTCCTGCAGCCGAAAAGGACCTTTCAATTTCTACAATTGTTGGTGGTATAGATTTGAGAGCATTCATTAATTTTATTACATTTGTTGTTTTTTCATCAGTTGCCTTAAAGATTTCAAACTACTTGGATATATTCTTTGCAAGTGATTGACTTTAAGCTTCATTTTGAGGGTCTTTAGAAACATATTCAGTTTGTTTTTTGATTTGACGGGCCAATTTCTCACAAAGAGTCTGCTCACTCTGCTGTCTTTCGTTCTCTGTGTCACCTTTTCTTTGCAGTCAGAATGTGATGAATCAGGTGATTCAGAAGAAAACCCAGGATGAGTTACCGTGCAAATTTCAAATGTTCCAAATTAACAATTTTCATTAACCTAATTCAGGGGTCTCTAAACTTTTCGCTATGAGGGCCACATTAGGTACTTCAGCACTGTTCAGCACCGTAGCCAAAAAAAAAAAAAAAACTCTAGAATTAGATAAGAGATTCTATCTACAGAAATTTCATCCCAGGAAAAGAACATTTTTATCCCAGAATCCCAGGATTACCGAAATTCAGGAAAAAGACAATCCCTAGTCTGTACATGAGACAATTGTGGGTATGATGTTTTGACAGCATCTTTTAATTACTATTTCCAACTCTTGAATATTTGGAAAAGATAATTTACAAAAATTAAAACAGCACATTTAGCAGTAGGATTACCAAACTAAATATTTTTAATTCTCAATAACGTTTTCAGTATACAACGATACTATCATCACAGTTGAGTAATACATTCTATATACGAACTACAAAACGAATATAATAAATTAGAACAGAATGCATTTAAAAACAATTTACAAATATAAAATTAACAGAATAAACATCAGACTTAAGGAGAGTTTCTTTTTATATTATATTAATTATTCTGGTGGGAAGGGGGTAATAAAAAGGTCTCAGTATAAACAAATGTTAGAGGTTAGTTCCCCTTGACTGCACACTTTCACGCTAGACTTAATTTGTCAGCTCGCCTAATATTAATTAGCTATAATGGAATTTTAATAATTTGAATTAATTTAAATTAATTCAAATTATTAATTATTAAATTAGAATTATTTGGATTAAAATTCCCTTGAGGTTGGTTTAATATTTAATTAGTATGGAAAAAACTATTAATAGTGCTCTGTTGCATTCCACTTTTATTTTTTATAATTTCTATAACAAAGCAATGTTTGATGTCGTTTGAGACAACAATTTTTTCATTATTTTCTATTTTTGATGCCAGTTTAATTCTTCAACATGTTTCTTGCAGGTTGTCATTCACTTAAATTTGCGATTTCCGTTGTTCCTCCGTTTAGTCAGAATTTCTTTTCGAGACAATATTTTGTGGGTCTGTGTTTTCCCCACGTTAAATTTTTCTGCTAATGCTTGTTCAGAAAGACCTTTCTTACTGTCTTCAATCATTTTTATTGGCTGTTCTAAATTCAAGGCATTAACTTTCTGTTTAGCCCATGGTTTATCCATGTTTCAACATCCAAAGTGCAGTGATAGCATCACACGTGTATGAGATTACATTTGATTAATACGCTTGTGTAGAACACAAACATTCAGATCCAGTGGCTGATTGCTTTAACTTTCCCTGTTTTCCCTGTATCACTTTGCCATAGGCCTTCAAGTTTTGATTTTTAATGTTTTTAATACAAAATTTAATTATCATATTATAGATGCAAATCTAAGGAATGTGCATATTAAAAAGACATCGCATTAAAGTAGAAATGATACCATGATTTCGTTATTCCAGCATTCTACGTCATTCTTGTGGTATGAATGACGGGAAAAATTTGCACAGTGCAATTTTTTCAATTGTAGTGGTTTGGCTTAAATAAAATTTAAGTTTAAAAGAAATCGGTACTGATGTAAGCAATAAAGATAGTCAATTTAGTAGTGATGTTAAAAAATTATAGTGGTCATAGACGGTTTCACTTTATGTTTGATCTATAAAAATGATGGTCATGGTCACATTAGGGAGGTGGTTGTCTTATGGAGGGTCAAATAGCATTATTTCTATGGGAAAAAGTTTGGTTCCCATAAAATTGTGGTCGTCACGTCAGATGGTCTTCTTATACAGATGGTTGTGAAGTCAGTTTTCACTGTACATTCAGTCACTCTCATACTTTCACAGCTATCATCATACATTGCTCTCACAATGCAAGCTGCTATTCATTTAAACTATATTCTTTCATCATTTTTTGTAACTTACTCATGTTCACTCATTCATATACTACTATAAATCCACACATATACAAAATATTCTCTTCCCCACATAGATATACTTCTCCATAAATATGCACAAAGAAAAAATCTGGTCCACATATATTTTTCTATTCCTGAATTCACAGTACATATCTCATACATTCTCATCAGTGGGTGATCGATTAACAAACATAATCCATTCACATATCCATTTATAATCTGATATTCACTACCCGAATTGTTCGTTAACCGATCATCAATTTACCATAGATTTTTATGGGAATTTGATTAATTCTATCAGGAGACCTAAAAAAATAAATAAAAAGTTATATAATTTCTTACTATGTTAATTTATATGTAATAACAATAATATCTATATATATTATAAATCTGAAATGCCTGAGAGCATGTGTACGCTTATAACTCGAGAACGACTGAATGGATTTTTATGAAATAACTTTTGTTTGTTAGGGTATTTAGGCATGAAGACCCACAGACAGGTATTGATTATTAGAAATTGATTTTATATATTTTGAAATTTATTGATATTAATTTTTGACAATAAATATCAATAGATGGTGCTAAGTGTCAAAGTAAGTGGCAACAGATAACTTACCTGCATTACTATTATTGGATTTTTACAGAATTACTTAGCTAAAACAATTATTACTGATTATGATACAGGATACTGTTCAGTGTCAATTTATGTTCAATCAGTAACTTTATATCATACTTTTTCATTGGATATTTTATTTTAAAGGAAATTTTATGTTGAATTTGCAGGTAAGTTAAGCCTGTTCTATATCCATAATTGCGATAGTGATATATTACATATCTAAAATGAAATTTGTTTATATTTTATCACACAAAGAAATTACAACTATTTATTAAACTACTATATGTTTATTCAATATTATGTAATAATAATAAGTAATATTTAAAATCACACAAAAACCTGTAATATACACAAATCTTTTATTTGTTGCAATTTTAAATGAAATTAAGCCATGTTGCATTATTTCAAACGTATTTTGAGTCTCTTCCCCTTCGAAATTTTTCGTTGCATTATGCATGATTATTATAACATGGTTTTCAAAGCTGATCGGAGAAACAATTTAGATTGGCCAGACCTATTTGTAAATACTAATTGTTTTTCCCATGGCCAATTGTATGTGCCTTTTCAAGGGTCGAAGAAGCAAAAAAGTTTGAAACATTAGAAGATCGAACAAATTGACAGAATTCTAATAGAGAAAAAAAGATAAAGAAGTGAATTTTGAAAAGACACATGTTTCAAATAGAAAACATATCTATACGGGAAAGATTTTCAGAATATATTGAAGAAAATCCTGAAGGTCATCTAAAACATTATAATTTAAGAGAAAGAGAAACTTCAGTACAACATCATGAACTGCCCAAGCAATGCCGGGCATGGGTCTGCTAGTATACATATACATTGTAGTCTTGCATTTTCATCTATCATGTCTTTTTTTCTGTTTGTGGGGCATTAAAGAATCTGTCCAATGTCTGTCTCTTCAGGATTTTTTGAAAGTGATTAATAGCATTGTCGTTGTAGAGATCCCCAAGCCTATTGACCTCAATCTGGTTTGGGTGCCATTCTAAGATCAAAAAATTGTAAAAACTCTCTCTTACCTCCTTTAATAAATCTTTGATTTGATAATAAACGAAATAATAGCACTTATGAGCAATCCAAAAAAGTCTTTATTCATTAAACTTAACTTAGAGGAATGCTTTCAGCCATTTTTTAAAGGCCATTATCAACTCACAGATCATTCTTATATTCTAACAATATACATTAAGGAACAACTGAGGAGTTCCATTTCTGTTCTTTTTTTAGAACAGAAACGGAACTCCTACCAAAAACTTTTTTATTTATTTTTTGTTTAGTTTTGTTTTTATTTTCTTAACTGTAGTGAAATAATTTTTTAGCTGTATTCCTAAAACGTAAATAGACATTTCTATGTTTTTAAATTTGATCTGTTCTAAAAAAAGAACAGAAATGGAAATCCTCAGTTGTTCCTTAACGTATATTGTTAGAATATAAGAATGATCTGTGAGTTGATAATGGCCTTTAAAAAATGGCCAAAAGCATTCTTCTAAGTTAAGTTTTAATGAATAAAGACTTTTTTGGACTGCTCACAAGTGCTATTATTTTGTTTATTATTGTATAACCTTAAAGAGCAGGTTGTTATTATTCTATTTTATGTTTTTGATTTGTTTTACGTTGTCTCCAAGTTCATTTGAATTGGGAAAAACCACTGTTCTCTCATCCTTACCCATAAATCCACAAATGTCCAAGGCCTAAGCCTGTCATTCCATCAGTCTGCTGGTCCCACAGTTTGTTTGTTCTGTCAAGGTGTTCATTGTCTGAACATAAAAATCTTTTGCAAAAGTGTTTGCTGTCCGATTTGTTCATAGTCTGAACTGTTCATTAACCAATCACCCATTGTACTCTTTTCATCTCTCAATCACAATCTTAATAAATTCTTTCTAGCTACATTCACCAGACTTAGACTCTATATTTCTTAAATTCATCTCTCTCAGCTTTTCCCTTTTAGAAGAGGACAATCGTATCTTTGTCCAATCACTTGGAACCAAAAATTTATTCAATACAGCTTATAGATGCTACACCCACTCTCTAAGATAATCCTGACTATATTTCAACATCTCAGTCATGATAACATCCATGCCAAGGCTCTTAATATACTTCAATTCACCAATCACGATTACAATCTTTTCCACACAAATATGTTCCTTAGTTTCACATTTATCTTTTGCAATAATCCTATTCTCACTTCAATCATTTTCATCCTCTCTCCAATTAGCTTAAAATGCTTGTGAATCTACTCTTTTTATCAATTATGCAGATTCATTCCATATTCTGCCATCTATATTTTTAAATATGTATTCTTAAGAATATATATTATTTGGAAACAATAACAATATGCATTTGCCTATCATCATAGAGGATCTGGGTTCAATTCCTGGCCTCATACCTCCAGTTTTTCAGGCAGGCTCCATGCCCAGCCTGTCTAAGTGTTAATTTATTTTGCAAATAATTTTCCTTTTGAGATATAAAATAAAAACATGGAATATAATTGAGAAGTGCTATAAAGTGAAGTATACCTGTAATTCCATTTTATCAGCCTGATATATTTTCTTTGAGATCTGAAAGTTGTGAAATAAAATTGGGCATATGGGTGATCAACCAACCATGATGATCTGGTGAAAGGTTGCCTTCTTAAGGGTTCCACATGAACCTAGACACTATTTAGTCTAGCCTCCAGCTTTTTAACCATTATGTCAAAGTTGGACTAACAACATCCCAAATGATCATTGAAATTCCTGTTGCTACTGAAAGGCATAGATACAAAATAAAACCTGTTTTTGAAGATTTATACTGAAATGATACATACATCATCTCATTATTCATTAAAACTATTAAATATAAAGATGAAATGTTGTTTGAAAAATTAAAATAGATTATCTGTTTTAATAAAGTTCCTGATGTGACATACAACAGTATTTAAAAGTTCACACACCATGTTTAAAATAAATAAACATGGCAAGTCTTGGAATGCAACTTAATTTCTTGTACAAAAACATTCTCTTTTCAGATCCTTACTTTGATACACACAGGACTATCTTTTGACTCTTATCTTTTTGTGTATTGAAGATTTATCAAAAGCAATGATGACCACTCAAATGAATAAAAACTATTCCTACAAATAAAACCTCCTAATGCAGAGTGGGTAACTTGCTTTATCTATTGAAACTTTATTAGTAGTATACTTTTTATGAGCCTGTATAATAATAAAATCTTATCATATGAAAGATATGAAGAAAGTAGAAAATATTCAGTAGAAAATAATTATTGTGCATAATAAAATAATTCTGTATTTTCTGTTGTAAATATTTAACAGATGTGATAACTAACCATTAATTATTAATAAGATTAATGATTCTAATATTATTGGAATGACTGAAATACAATTAAAAACTTAATTTCATTTCTTATGAAATACTGGAAAAATTTTTTTGTCACATTTCTAGAAAATTTTCTGTTAAAAGAATTCAGAGAACTCATGGGGATTTATTTCCTGTTCTAATATATGTTTATTAGAATTAAAAATTTTACAATATACAATAGAGCATCGATTAACCGGAGCATCGCTTATCCGAATGTAATTTTCAATTGTGATATGCAACAAATCTCCACCAATACTCGTGTAGGGTGGTAGAATCTAAGCTTCTATTATGTGCATTGACTGTATTGTTTTTATGGTTTAGTTTGTATCAAGTATTTGCAAAGACCTGTTGTGTCTCAATTGAAAATTACATAGCCCTTATACCTTGTTTATACTATGCAATATAAACATGTTCAAATTATCAAATTTGTTTAATCTCATAAATGTGAATGGAACAAGGATAGCCAAACTTGTTTGAAAACGTCATACACTAGTGCGTACTGGTTTAGGCTGAATGAGTACAATAAAACATATGTATTTGAAATTTGTTTTGTATTTTTTACATTGTGTTTTTTTCTTATTTTTCTAGCAGATCGATTATCTGAAAAATTGTTTATCCCAGTATTTTCCAAACTATGGGGCACGAGTCTATTCCAAGGGGGGCGTGGAAGAATTAAAAAAAATATCATTTTTGAGACAAACAAATAAAAAATAAATTCAAATTAATGTCAAGAAAAAAGAATCAGCAAAAGGATTATAAATACAATATAAATATTCGTGCAACCAGAAACTTTCTCTTCTAGCTGTTTTAAAGACAAAATAATGATCTCATTTAGTGATTGAAAAAGAATTGTGAATAGCGATATCTTCTATGGCACCCAATTTGAGAGAATTTGTGCTGAAAAACCAGCCCACCTATTGCATTGTATCCAGAAACTTTCTGCTATAACTATTTTAAAAACAATATATTGATCTGGTTTAATGATCGAAAAAGAATTGCGAGTAGCAATATCTTCTATGACATCCAATTTGAGAGAATTTCTGTCAAAAATAAGCTTACCTATGTATTCTATATTCCTTTTTTTTGTAAGTTTGTTTAATTGTATTAAAAATTATTACACCATAATAAATATAATTTTTGAAATAGGTGAATTTGATGTAAAAATCCTGTATAAGGATAAAGTGTTTTAAAAGGATCAGGAATTCCTGTGGGTTATCATAAGAGCAAGAAAAACCGACGGACAATATTTTCAGATATACCAATCACAAGCGAGTGATTTACCATAAGATCTTCTAGCCGAACATAAATGAAAATTGATGGTATATGCAGCAGGTAAAATAAATGGTCCTATATCTTAATTATTATTAATAACTGAATGAAAAAAATACTTACCACACTACCGGATCTCTGATAATGAAAAAATAATATTTATATTTGCATATCGAAAAATTTATTCAATTCAAAATTGATGTTTAAAGTTTGAAATTTATAAGCTCAATCAAAAATAAAAGCAATTATTGAATAAAAACTCTGGTAATAAGATGAACACCATGTTCTATAATATAAATATTTTAGTATTCCATCATTTTACCGATAATCTCTGATAACTTGAAGCAAATCATGTGAATTTAAATTTATTTCATCAAATTATTTTCAAAAGCATCTCCTTATTGAAATGGCATTTCTAATTTATTTTTATTCAAAATTTTTTGGATTGTTTTAAATTTAAAATTATGTTTGATTAAGATTGCGTAAATTATTGCGGTTATTTTGTGAAAAGACTAAAGAGGGTTTAAACAAGCCGAAATGCATATCTGCTCCATGGAATAACTGCTTGGATGTATTTTTAAGATTTACGTCTTAGATGTTTGTTTTATAATTTTTATTTTTTAAAAGTTTAGAATATTGTCAAAAAGTTACGAAGTAAAAATGTAATACAACAGGTAGATCTGCAATAATGCCTGTTTTAATTATTTAGGGCCAACAAATTTACATTGCCTACTCCAAGAATTTATGTCTTTGAATAGTTCTGTCTGTTTGCTTGGTAAGGTATCTGCTTTCTAAGAAGAAGCAGGATTCCAACCACAGAATCTCATATATATAATAAATAATCTGAATTAGATTTTAGGACTATTCCTGGAAATCGACCCATTTATTACCGGAATTCTACGAGACTATGTTGTTATGTATATTTAAATATGATGGAAACTATCAAAAAATTCATCAAATTGAAAAATCATATTAAATCTGTCAATCTATGTAAAAACTGTTTTGAAAGAATGTAAAAATTATTAATTATATCTATACAATTTTTTATGTTATTACTGTTCTGTATCTATAAGTATGAAATACTTACAGCTCGTATAAAGTCAAGATATGTAAATCTGTTAAATCTTGCATGCACTAGTGTAAACATGCAAAATCTAAAAGCTACAAATATTATTAAAAATTTGCAATTAATCGTGGAAAGTATTAAAAGTGAAACTAATAGAAAAAACAGTTCAGACAAATTCAGTTAAATATTAATAGCAACATTGATTTACATAAGATGATATTATCGGCATTTAAATATATATTTTAATTAATAAATTTAGAGTTTGAAGTAAATTAATGTTGAAATAACGATACTATTATATGTTTTAAGACAGTGTTTTTCAAGCTGTGGAGCACCCCCCACTATGGGGAGCCAATTTATTGCAAGGGGAGTGCGCATGAATTAATGAAAACATCATTTTTGATACAAACAAGCAAAAAAATATATCAAATTGGTACCGAAAAAAAATGAATCAGCAAAAGAATATAAATACAGTACATATATCTATGTATCCAGAAACTTTCTACTATAACTATTTTAAAAACAATATATTGATCTGGTTTAATGATCGAAAAAGAATTGCGAGTAGCAATATCTTCTATGACATCCAATTTGAGAGAATTTCTGTCAAAAATAAGCTTACCTATGTATTCTATATTCCTTTTTTTTGTAAGTTTGTTTAATTGTATTAAAAATTATTACACCATAATAAATATAATTTTTATGTATAAGAACTTCATTCATATAATGTATGGTATATTGTTTTCTAATAATAAATTATAAGTAGAAAATATTTATAAAATTAAGTTCTTGTAAATATGAGAGGGCGTAGACAGAGAAAGTTTGGAAACCATCGCTTTGAGGCAACTAAAATACATTCATATACATATCAGCGAAGGTTGTTAAAAAATAAAACAGTTTAGTGCATTATTATTTTCAAAAGAACGAAAATAAAAAATTAATCAGCTGTAATTAATCATTCAAATATATACCACAGCTAATTAAAAATAAAAAAAAATTAACTAGATTATGACAGTTTTAAAATAATATTAATTAATTTATTTGCAGATTGTAGCCAAAATATTTGCTGATAACGATTTAATTGACAGTTTAAAATATAATCACAGCGAATGATTTTCTGATTTGGCTTTAATCCATTTTAATAAAATATTTTCTTCACTTAATAATGCGTATACCTTATTATGAAGAACAACCAATTGAGAATTAAAAGTTTTTTTGTTATAAAAAAGCTCTAAATATGAGAGCTTATATTAACTAAGATTTTAGTAAGTCATCATAATATTTAACATTAAAATACTGTATATTACAGTAACTGGGGATATTACGGGTTAGAAAGGTTATAGGAACTCATTTGTTTTTCATTGAGTACACAGTGTTATAAAACTATAATAATGCAGAATTTTTACGTTAAGTGGAGACATAATTTAGCTTCAGTTTCAGTTTCTTCGGTAGGAAGCGTGATGGTTTAAAATAGAACACGTATTGTCATCAAATACATAAATTTAAAAAAATATACCATAAAATTTACATACCACGAAAGTCTAAACATTGAAGTAAAATATATATAATAATACATATTTTCTAATAATTGTATTTAAAAAAATACCATAAAACACATACCGGCCGAGGCTAAAAATTGAAATAAAATATATATAACAATATATATTTTCTAATATTTATATTTTATCACACTATAATAAATATATGCATTTTTATGTATAACAACTTTATTTATACAGAATATAGTATATTGTTTTATAATATTAAACTGTAAGTAGAAAGTATTTATAAAATTAGACTGTTATGGAATGAGGGCATACCAAGTTTTTATGAAAAAAGGGGGTGCAGATACAAAGTTTGGAAACCACTGGTTTATCCGAATACCTTGGTCCCAATTAGTTCGGATAATTGACGCTCTACTGTAGTTTTTTTTTGTGTGCCTAATTCTTTATATATAAACTTTATATTATAAAACTTCAAGGGAATTTTTATACCAAATAAACCTAAATTCTCAAGCCAAATTTAACCCTTGAAACTATAACGGAATAATTTAATGATTGGAAATAACTTGAACTAATGTTAGTGCCATTTCGTAATTATAATTATTATTATTTTCACCAAATAACATTAGTTCAAATTATTTCCAATCATTAAATTATTCCGTTATTGTTTCAAGGGTTAAGTTTGACTTGAGAATTTAGGTTTATTTGGTATAAAAATTCCCTTGAAGTTTATATTATAAAGTTTATGCTTTAATGACCGAGCCGGTCTATGCATTGCCTGGCTAGTGCCATGGAGGGCCTGTGGCTAGATTTAGCCCAGCCAGGAGTGGATCTATCGGCAAGAGTCCGATGTAAGTAATCAAAAAGTCTTTCTAAATTAATATAACTGTCTGAAGAATCAATCTGCTTGTTGGCCTCGGTGGTCTAGCGGTTATGACGTTGGGACCAAAGGTCCCCGGTTCGATCCCAGGCCGAGGCAGATTTTTTTCTTCAGCTAAATTAATTAAAAAAATTCTAGTTCAATTATTAATTAATAGATGGCGCCACTCATTGATCGGTGAAAATAATTATAATTACGAGATGGTGCTAACATTAGTTCAAATTATTTCCAATCATTAAATTATTCCGTTATAGTTTCAAGGGTTAAATTTGGCGTGAGAATTTATCTTTATATATATTATTTAAATTTTTTCCAGATATGCTACACATATTGACATGTCTATATATGTTATTTATACATTTAGTTTAGTATGATTACATTTTGTTTGTTGTGATTAGAGTTTAATCTAGCTGTCACTTTTTGATAGCAAATTTGTGCTTGCTTTTGAAGCTTTTATGTACACAATTTATTTTCAACTTCTAATCAATGTTTTAATTATTAACTTCATATTACATTTATAGTCAGTTTCATATATACATTTATTATAAGTCAGTTTTTTTCCTCATTCATATGAGGAAAAACTGAATCACCATCTGTTAATCTTCATCTTAAAATTTTATCCAAGTATGAATACAAGTGGCTAACTTACAATGTTAGCATATTCTGCACATTTTTCTCACATAGTATCAGTCTGATTCAAATTAATTTTTAAAATATTTGTATATTTTAAACATGAAAAATAAATATGCTGTTTTGTAAATAATAAATGAATAAATTTTAATATACATCTATGTATATATGGATTTGTAAATTTAACTTTATAAAAATATCTAAAGCAAATTATTTTATAAATTACAAAATTTTTGTGTGTTTACAAATGCATATATTTTTCCGTAATAATAAAACATTACATACACAAAATATAAACTTCATTATATCAAACAGGAATTAGATAACAATGATTTATAGTAAAAGGAGATTCTTTGCTACTAACATCAACCTGAAAAATATTTTTGTAGATAGTGAATTTCTATAAAAAATAATGAATTTATTTTTCACAATTTATCTGGTAAAAAAAGTCAATATCTAAAAGCAATTCAGTGACTTTCTCTTTCATTAAATATAGGTAATATAATTAACATTTTGTAGGATAAATGTAATTAGCAATAATAGAAAATAAATATATGTAATAACAACAACAAGTAATATTTATGCCATTGTCATTTTTATTATTCAAGCAAACAAATGGAATTACTGAGGTTAAAATAGCTAATTTAGATTTTCTTCTGACATTTGATTTTCAAAAAAATATGTAGGAATGAATTTCAGCATTAACTTTAAATCAAATAAAATTAACAGATTACAAAAATTAAAAATATAATTTGGTATAGCAAAATTCAGTGTTGAATCAGCCGCAATTTGGAACCCCACAAGAGATTATTGGGAAAAATTTATCTTAATCTCATTTAACTATTGAAATCTATTTTGCAGTTTCATTTCTAATCTGTAAGGAGACGAAAATGAAAATAGTTTAAATAGATTTCATTTTTTTCATAAATAATGTGCATATTATCTTCAGTTTAAAAACAAGTTATCATTTTAATTTGCAACTATTGTAATTTATTAGAATTATTACTATGGCAGTGGCTAATAAGAAAATAATTTATATCTTACAGATTTACCCCATTAAATTCTTATTGAATGGGAATGGGTTATAGGTAATTGTTTAGTAAAATCACAAATGTACACAATTTATTTTCAACTTCTAATCAATGTTTTAATTATTAACTTCATATTACATTTATAGTCAGTTTCATATATACATTTATTATAATCAGTTTTTTCCTCATTCATATGAGGAAAAAACTGAATCGCCAACTATTAATCTTCATCTTCAAATTTTATCCAAGTATGAATATAAGTGGCTCACTTACAATGTTAGCATATTCTGTCACATTTTTCTCATATAGCATTAGTCTTTTATTAGAATTACTACTATGGCAGTGGCTAATAAGAAAATAATTTATATCTTACATTAAATTCTTATTGAATGGGAATGGGTTATAGATAATTGTTTAGTAAAATCTAATTTTAAAAAAATGTAGGAAAGTAAATATAGACTGACAATCCTAATTCATATATCCTTTTATTCTGTTTAGGAAAGGAAAGGGTCAATAAAATTCACAAAGATTGCAAGTTTTTTTAATTCAAAATAATTTTCCTCGAAGAACTGCTATTTGGATTTTAATGTGAAAAATAAAATTTAATTTGAAGTTTTTGTTCAGATTATCAAATTATTTGAGTAATTTTTTCAAAAATTGAAATTTCTGAATCAAAAACGTGATGTAATATATTTAATTTGTGCTTCATATGCCTTCAAAATTAAGGCTTTGTTTAAAATTTAATTTGCATGTACATTTTTAATCCTCTGGTATTCTAAATCAATAGCATTTAATATTTTGCTTTTTGTTTTTATTTTTTTATAAGAGCATGATATTTTGAATAATTTTTAAATTTCTTGATTTCAAAATTAATTAGTGGCATCATTCCTTAAAAACTCACTTCATTAATTTCATAAGGTGGTATAAGAATATTATTTTATATTTTTTGATTTTATCCTTTTTTTTATTATGAATGGATATATTCATTATTTGCATGTAAATATTAAGTTTTTTTAAATAATTCTCTCTAAATAATTTATTTAATTTTTAAGAAATTATAATCACATGCATATAAATTTCAATTGTACATCAGTAATTAAAAATGACTAAGTAGCTTAAATTTTATCAAGTATTATTGTGGATAAATTTATTATCATTAAATGAAATTTTTAATAATAATTTGACTATTATTGTCATATCTATAATTATTAAAAATACTATCAAATAATAAATTTATCCATAACTGCATTTGACATATTTTAATGAGAGTTAATTATTTCAATTAATTATCAAATTTTATTTCCAACTATTTTTATATATATAAATAATATATAATTTTATTAAATAATTTATTATATTTATAATTTGTAATTTTTTTTGTTTTAATAGAATCAATTTATGTTATAAATGGAAAATTTTATTATTATATTTAAATTAATACTTAGAAATATATAAATCTCAATTCTCAAAAATATAAATACATGGGTTAGAAATTTAATAATGATCACAGCAGTGCTGGAAGGGAATGGTGGCATGTGCGATCCTGATTGTATTGGTATATATAAGGTTGAACCTTCCTCTACCAGGCAATACCTTTTTACAGTGGTGGCACTGTAAAAGGTATTGCCTTTCCAGGTATTGCACACTCAAATTAATATCACATAGTCTGTGTAGAGCAGAAGATTAATGGGAGAAACATGTTTTATAAGTTGGAGAAGTGTTCTCAACTTAAAATTGAAATTGCAAGGGGCTATCAGGGATTTGTAGAGCTCTATGGTGCTGATTCATTACTGTATAGTACAGTAAGGAAATGGGTGAATGCATTCAAGTGAGAACATGAATGACAAATCTAGGCAACAATTAACTAATTACAAAATTAATTCAATTTCAAATTGAAATTGAAAATAGATTGTATATCATCCTCTCACAGCAAACTAGTGAAATTGCATTTATGACTAATTTTAACAAAGTATTTCCTAATGATTGCATTTTATGTGTGCATTGTGTCCCTAGTATGGATTTACAAAAATTAATGAAAATGCTTTGTGTTGTAGGAGTGTAAACATAATTTTCTAAATGTGTTAAGTAAAACTGTTGTAGCATACTGTATTATATGAGGGTTTCTGAAATTTTCAAATTGTGTTAGAGCAAAACCTTTGTTATAAGAAACCATGTTATAGGAGGGATACCTGTATTAAAAAAAATAATTATCAACGATAAACTTCTTGAAATAACATCTTTATTTGCATTACTTGATTTCAAATAAAATACACAATAATTAATTCACAATAATAAAAATCTTTCAAGTTATCTGATTTCAAACAGCTTAACTACAAATGATTAATATTTGAATAGGTGATAATTATATTGAAATATAAAAAAATGGCAAAATGGAAATATAAACTTATAAACTAAACTTCAAGGGAAATATCCAAATAGATCCTAAATTAATCCCTTGTAATTTTTAACAGAAATTTGAATACCAGTAATTTGAAAGAATTTATATTAATGTTAGCACTATCTCATAATTAATGATTAAAATTAATTAAAAATTCTAGTTTAATCATTAATGTATTTATTTATTATGAGATGGTGCTAACGTTAGTATAAATTCTTTCAAATTATTAAAATTTCAGTTAAAAATTATAAGGGATTAATTTGGCAGTTTAGGTTCTATTAAAATTAAAATATACTCACTGATAGATAAATGCATTTTATAGAACAGTGGAATGACAATGAACAGTGGACTCTTGATTTTATGAACTTGTATGGACCCCCAAAAAAAGTCTGTAAAATCGACAGTTTGTAAATGGGAATGACATTAATTAACATTGGGAACTTTTTGGGATCAAATAAATAGTTTGCAAAAACGTGTAGTTTATAAATTGGAGATTTGTAAAAACGCAAGTCCACTGTATGATGAAAATAGCTTATTCAAAGTTAATAATGGATTAAAAAAGCTTAAAAACATCTTTTCAAAGTATTTAGATTTGATACTTGTATTTTTTTATATTATTCTTATTGCTAGTTTATAAGTGAGTTGTTTTTTCTGTATGAACTAACATAAATTTTGTATAAATTAAATATAGAATGGAAGTATGATGATCTGTTGAAATCACTGAAATACACTACTGAAAAATCCTTCATGTTAATATAAAGTGGAATTTTAATAATTCATTAGATGAGAGAGAGAGAGAGAGATGAATTAATAAGCTTAGAGAAAGTGACTAAAAATAAGTACAGATTATGAGACAATATTTCAATTTTTTAACTGCTGCTATATGCAAAGTAGAAGAAAAGTATGTACACTTCCATATAATTCAATAACTATTATAAATTTGAAAAATCTGTTAATGCCAACAAATAAGAAATCATGGGTGGACTATCTAATGGTGACCTTAAAGTGAGCTGATTATGCAAATGAGTACACTTGCAAATCCTGTCTCATAAATCATAACACATGGGAAAAATTTCCAATTATATACTTGTTCAGCATTCAATTCTGAACACTTTAAAAAAACTTCATAAAAATTGGATGAATAGTTCACCCAAAAATGAAACAAAAACATTTTTATATGCAAATTATGTCACATGCCCTTTCACATCTGGTTCTGGAAACTTGTGAAGGTTTCCACAACAGCATCATCTTCCTGTTCAGTTGGCATAAAAAGCTACAGTCACATAGGTGCAATTCAATGTACAAGTACAATATGATGACTGAGTACACACTTAATGAAATAACTGCCATGGTTTTATGCTATGGTGCTTGGTAATGTAAATGTTGTTGCTATAGCCTAACTTTATCAGGAAAGACATCTCTCAGCATGAACATTTATATCTATTATATGTCAATTCCTTGAAACGCCCAAGATCAGGTCACCATAAGCAACAGTGAGGCCACAATAACTTTCGTTCTTACATAATAACACCAGAGAATCTTCAAGACAGCATCATTACTACTTGTGCAGAGATTTCTATTGACACTCTAAAAGCTGTGAGGAAGTCCATCCAACATCATGTTTCTACTGTACTTGGGTGCTGGTGGAAGACATTTTGAGCACACCCTTGATTAGTTTTTGCTTGTTGATTAGGCTCTGTTTTCAATTTATGGATTTGGGTATTATATTTTGGTGTTGATTTGTTATTTCATGTCAGAAATAAATGTCAGTTCTTTTCATGTAAAAATGTTTGTTTCATTTTTGAGTGAACTATTCATCCAATTTTGATAAAGTTTGTTTTAAAGTGTTCAGAACTGAATGCTAAACAAATTTGTAATTGGAAATTTTTCCCTATCTGTTGCAGTTTATGAGATAGAATTTGCAAGTGTACTTATTTGCATAATCATCTCATTTGATATGAAATAATTGATATGAAATATTTGATATGAAATAATATTACCACAATTGAATAAACACAAGTTCAAAAGAATCAATAACTAGTACTAAAGCAGTGACAACAACTTTAATTACATAGTATAACATTTTCAGTTGAAGACCAACTCTCTATAATATATATGTTATGATAAAAGTGATTAATTGGTGATTATGCATAATCACCAGTTATTATGCATTTATTATAGGGTTACTGTTATTTTACTTTTACAATAGTCTCTTAGCACTCATTTACTTTTAACTTCAATTATCTCTAACTGTTTCAGTATGTTTTCAATGTGTCTTCCACACCTTCCTCACCAAATCTGCGATTCAAAGATGTTTTCCAGAGGCTTCTTGAGGATATTAGTCTGGATGTGCACTTATATGTTTAGGGGAAAATCAATAGCTCTGATATGATTTTTGTGATAAGTTGTTTCAGTACTATTCCAAGTCATTATATAGGAAATTATCTTTATTTGGCACTTACATATCATGTTCAGTTCATATGCTATTAATTCATATTTCCTCATTTTTTCATTTTCAACTAATGTTAGCAAATCTTCATGATTTTGATCTCAATAAGACATATAATCTTTCTTTTTTTTGTCATATACAAAAATATGTTTAAGTTTTATAAATGTCTCTTGTATGTCTAATTGTCTTATAAATCTGGGTGTCAACTCTAATTTCAGCAACTTCATTTGTGATTATTTCTTGAACCGAGTGAGATCTTATTTTCTTTGACTGCTTAAAGTCGAACTTATTGTGTAAATGAAGATGAATGCAGTGAACTACTTCATTACTCAACGAAAATGCATTATTAATCAAATTTACCATCCTAGACTGGAGATTATGCATAATGTCCGGTAAATTTGATTAATTAAGCATGATTTATCATATATACCACTACAAACTGTTCGAATATGCATAATCACTGGTAAATGTGATAAATTTATCACTTTATATGAAAAAATTTATCACTTTTACCAAAATCATTGATGATTATACATACTAACTGGCGATTATGCATAATCACCAGATTAATCATTTTTACCATAACATATACATTAGTAACATAGATGTCAGTATGCAAACATTAATAAAAAATAATATGTTCGAAAGCTTCTCTATTAGATTTCTAGAGTTCTTTTTTGAACTTGGGTCAAAGATTTAAACTTTACCAAAAAATATGTAGCATTGATATAGTTTTTATATTATAAAAATAATTGTTAATTTTCTAGTATATTTAGATATCCTTACATTTTGTTATAATAGTAAACTAACAAATTACTTAGATTACACTATTAGTAAGAAATTATTAATAGTTTTTAATTTGCAATAGTAATAAACATTAGGAAAACAAACTAGAAGTTTTAAAAAAGTATATTTTCTTTATATTTTAATCAAATCTTATTATTTATATTAAGTTTTTTATAGGTTTTTCTTGACTGTAAATCTCTGCACATTAGAGATTCCATCCTTTGGTTATTGGAACTTCTCTTCAGGATTGTGATTGCTTTGTTTATAAATTCTTCTTGCAGTTTTTTATACTATTCATAACTCTAACAATATCCCAATTTATTACATGTTGCTCATACATACAAATACAGTGTAATCCCAGAAAACACAGGATAAGTTTAAATTTGCTTTTATGCAAATTTAAACTTGTCTCTGAGTTCCAGCAACATTGATTTCAGCATTGATTGCATATTGCTAATGAGATGTGCATTAATTTCAAATATGATTTTATTGTGTGCAAAGTGTGAATTAACTTGTTTTAAAGAAGGTTTCTTTTAATAAAGGAAAAATCAATAATACAGGTAACTAAATTTTAAAAAATATTATATACAAGTAGACCTCATATAACACATACTTCAAAAATGCAGATTCATATAATCCAATGGAAAAATTGTTAAAGTTGTTATCGAAATGAACTGTTTGGTTTTTATTACAATCAATGGATAAATAACGTTAAAAAAAATTTATCCTGTGTGTTACATAAGACTGTTTATAGTGTTGTATGAGTATTATTTGCAATTTTTTCCTCATATTATACAAATCCATATTATAGGAGAGCGCATTATATGAGAGTTTACTATACTATTTATTGTGTCTGCTTTGTGTTCCAACAGTCTCTCTCTCAGATTTTGCTTAGTCATACTTATGTACTCTTCAGAAATGTTTGATTTTCGTTTTGGAAAGGGATTATGGCAGACATCTGTCTGTTTTTTTTATCATTACTTAACATATTATATGTTGTTGGATTTATTATTGGGAGTTTTCTTTTTAATTTTGCTTCCAATCCTTTGTCTGTATTTGTTTCAAAAGTTGAATGGCACAGTTGTATATTTGATATCATCATGAATTTTCTATCTTAAATGATTATTGTAGTAGAGAAAACTAGAAATACACTGCTTTCTCACTGTTTTTAAGTTCATAAAAATCATAAGTAGCATACGAAGCAGTATGTATATTAAAGGTTTTATACGTACATACTGCTTCGTGTGCTATTTATGATTTTTACGATTATTGTAGTTTCTTTGATTATGACTGTGAAAATTAGATTAAACTTTTTGTATACCTTGTAGATAAATTTTACTGAATAACCACGTTTTGACTGTTCTCAATAACTGTTGCATATTATTTACATTTATCTGCCTGGAGTGTACACTAGATAAATAGTCTTTTAAAGTGCATGTTAAATGCCACCTGTTTATAGTTTGAGGATCCATCAACCAAAAAGCAATGATCAGTTTTTTTATATATGAAGATAATATATTTTTCACTTACTATATGAAATGTCATGCCCCGAAAATGTAATTCTATAGAGCTTTTCTGTTATAACTTCAAGAACAGGCCTATAGCACTAACAGAAAAATCTTTCTTCAGATGCTTTATCTTCATCCTTCCAGGCTATAATTTCCATTGTATATTGTCTACATATAAGTACTTTGTCATTTTGGGATGATATTTAATCAGGATGTTACTTCTACAATACAGAGGAGAATCTATTAGCACCCCTGCCATCTTTCTTCATTTCTTTATATTTTTTAACAAAGAAAATAGTTTTATTCAAGAAGGTACAGTACTCATTATTCCTAAGGGAATTATCCAAAAAAGTAACTCCCTATTTCTACAAGAGAGTAGCACTGTATAGCCAATCACTTAAGTTAGATTGGATAATGAAGGATAAAAATATCTCTTAATTTCTGAAGAACCAAAAAATTCCGAATGCAGCAAGTCCTAAGCTATTCAGATAGATAAAAACACAGAAATCACCAATTAATATATATGTAATAAAATCAGCTCACTTAGCAAGTTCTACATAAATTTATGTAGAACTTGCTAAGTGAGCTTATTTTATTACATATATGATAAAGAGCAAGTTGCTTTCCAACGTGATACCAATTAATATAAGATCTGTTATAGAAAAATGATATTTTCGAGTTCAGAGATAAAACTGGTAGAGTGAGGTTTGGATAAAGTGAAGAATTACAAATACACTGTCACCTCAGCAGATGATTTCTTAGAAGAAACTTGTAATGTTTGTGCATTTAATAATGAAATAATAACTGTCCTAGACTTCAAAAAGTTGTATCTTTATTTAAAATTATTGTTTGTGTGTTCTACATTCTACAAATTTTTGCTTGAGAATATAACTATCAGCAGCATGAAAGCTTCAACTTTAAGAAACATAGCCTCTTTAATGATTAATGCTTGAAGATTAATGCTACATACAAACGGACAGAAGGACACACTATCAGCAGTCTGATTGCAGGATTGCTAGCAGTAGATCCACTCCATACTGTGGAATTCATCATTTTGATACTTATTAAGAAGAATGCCCAAAAATATGTTTCAGAAAAACAGCAATAGAGAAAAGAAATGCTAGCAATGTAATAAATGAGAACATCCTGGAACTCCCTGCATCATAGTGCTGATGTATAAAGAATAATATATAATGATTAATGTTAGTACAATCAAACCCCAATAAGATGCCACCATCCATTTGGCAACGATTTTGGCAGTTAATCAAGGTTGGCAGTTTATCAAAAACATGTGTAGTATAGAAATGAAAATGAATTCCAAATTTATTAAATTTAATCAGTACATTTATATTTAGCATCCAAACTTATAATTTCTAAAAACCTGTATATTTTACAGTGTAGTAAACATACCATATATGTACAAATACTATAGTAGTACATTTATATTTAGCATTCAAACTTAACATTTCTAAAAAACTGTATACTTTGCAATATAGTATATGTACAGTACTATATAGAAAACATGTCCACCTGCCGTTCTGATCCTCTACTTTGAATTCTCTGTAAAATACCATGTATACAACTTACTGTGCAGTATCCTTATTTGCTCAGTACACAATAAATGATGGAAATCTGGTTCTTATTATCTGAAATTTCCTACAACTTAGGTATGAATCAGGCTTAAAGAGAGACATGATTAACCATTAACTCTATCTCTCCACTGGTTACAAATGAATCCAGATTGCTTTTAATACTGTATATACAGTATTGATAACTTTGGGTTGTAAGTCACCTTATATGCCCCTGGCAGATTAACGAAGACAAATACAATACTAAAAGGAATATTTATTTAGACGTTTCTATTGACAGATGGCATCTTATCGTTATTTGCCTATTCCATTAGCATAGGGGAGATTCATTCTGCCAAATTACTTGGCAGTCAGTGAGGGTGGTGGCTTAACAGGGGGCATCTTATCGGGGTTTGACTGTATAATGTAAAGTAGTGTTAGCTAAAAAATATTGTATATGTAAAACTTCAGCATACATGAATCTTAAAAATTTTTAATGATAATTAATTACATTTATGATTAATATTGTATTAAAGAATATATGTCTTTTGAATTTAAGAATGTTCTAGAATATAATTCTTTAAGTTAATTTTAATATGTTGTACAGTCGGTTGCAGAAAGATCCGAACATCGTTCATAGGGGTAGCATAAGAGGAAGTAGTATGGATTACAAAGTCTGGAAATTCCAGGCACAGTTACGGAGAAGTAAATGGACTCTTCTCGTTGCGGAGGAAACAGGGGACGGGTAGATTTCAGAGATGCGAAAATTTCAATGACGTAATTGACATGATTAAGTGCTGTTATGCGATGTTTGCTGTATTCTTCCAGCACTTTCAGTTTTTACAAAACATTGAAAGACAATTTTTTTTTTTTTTTTTTTACTAAAAATTAAGAATATCATTAGAATGAACTTTGTATTTTATTTATTTTATTTTATTTTGCTTTTAAGTTTAACTTGTAACCATAACAATGCACTGTTCTTTTTTTACAGCTTTGGAATTTTAAAGTTTGATTTCTAACATTCTGTTCTACTATGTAACCTGAAGATGACTCTATGTTGAAAACGTTAGTTACAGCCTAAATAAAAATATTCTACATTGCAAAAAGTGCTTGATGTATAGTGTTTATCTGAATTTAAATAGAAGCAATATATTTAATATAATATGTTAGTGTTAAATATTATAATTTAAATAACACAGTTTTCTTAGAAAGCCTAATGAAGAAGCCAGTTGCCAGCATGGAAATGTTATAAAAACTTTCATTTGTACAGACCAACATGCTGTCATTTATTACCTATAGCAACGATGTTCAACCCATTGATCGCAAAGCGATTTTTAGTCGATCTCGTTTATTCTTCCTTACAAATATAATTAAAACTGAAAACATAATCATTTATTTATCATTATTTTGTATTATTTTTTAATTCTCTTTAAGTGTACTTATTTATTTTTCATTAAAATTGTCAAATCAATAATTTTTTTATTATTTGGAAGTACTCGTATACACATGAAAAGTTTTCAATATTAACTGATATTATGCAAAAAATTCTGTCATGTTTCGGTTGACATAGTTGTCAGAATCCGCTTTTTCAAATATAAACGTCATAAAAAATCAAGAAACCAAATTACAAATGATCATTTTGATTATTGTCTGCAATTGGCCACTTCTTCATATCAATGTGATTATGAAAATATTGTGAGGTCCAAACAATGCCAAATTTCACAATAACTTTTTATTTTTTTAATCAACCAGCATTTCCTGTAACTTATGAGTTTGTAATCAATCTGTTGTTTTTTCTAATTTTGGTTTTAAAATAGAGAAATAAATATTTTATTCCAATATATTTGTTTTATTTGTTGAATTAAAATAATTAAAAGTGATAAATAAATTTTTAAATACACAAATAAAGTTTTAGTTTAAAGTTTTTAGGGCTGAGAAAGTGGGTCCTCCAAAGTGAGTGAGCATATTTATGCTCACTCACTTTGGAGTAAGAGAAGTTATTTGTAGCATATACAAATATCTTAGTATAGAAAAATAGCTTGCATAGTGAAAAAGGTTGAATACCATTGGCCTATAATATCCAGAATCAATTCCAGGTCCAAATCAACATACAAGCAAGAGTATCCAGCATTTTCCAGGTATAGTTTTAAAACTTCTACAATATATTAAGAAAACTTTGTTTTGATTATTTGAATGTTGATTTCTTCTACAGTTTCAATTATTCAGTTGCAACTGAGAATTGCATCATTCTTTAATGCAACTCTCATGATTTCCAAAAGGTTCATGAACTTGTCTATATATCTTTCTGCTTTTTGATTTGAAAATGATTTACTTGGAGGAACATTAAAATTTGTAATTCTGTGATATTGTATATTATACCTATTGAAAATTAATCATTATACTGATATTCATTGTATTGTCTCCAGGAAGAGTTTTTTAATTAGAAAATTATTTCATGCATTGATTTCATTTATTTCAAACCTCATGTTTATTGAAATGTTACATTATAATTAGATTAATTGAATTACAACTGGTAAAAATTATTTGTTATGAACACTTAAAAACCAAAGCAGCAATTGCAGTTAAGTCTATAAAATAAGAATAAATATTTCTTTAAAAAACATTTTTTATCTTCCAAAGAGATCCTCTTCAGTTTTCTATTCTCAGAATACAAACATTTTTTAAAATCAATGTTTATTCTTATTTTATAGACTTAACACTTAAAAACCGAAGCACTAATTGCAGTTAAGTTCATAATTTTGCAGAGTTTTTGGAATAAAAATTATTTGTTATTTCTGAGTTTATTAAAGTAATAAAATCATAATCATTTATCAATATTATATTACCATGACATCATTGCTGCTGTTCTGCAATGTCACATCATCTATTTATTGGATCATGATGATGCCATAGGATCTTATAATGACATTCCAAATTTGAACAAAATCATTTTGTCATATAATTTATTAATTATAGCATTTGGAATCCATTGGCTTTTGTATCCAATTTTAATGTAAATTTAACCAGAGTATTAGGCCCAATAATGTTGTCATTGTGATATCACAAATCAAAATTGTCTCACAATATTACTCATTGTTATACTATGATGACATCACATCACTCTATGACATCATCTCAAATTTGAATATTATGAACAATTTAATCAATCGATGGCTTCATTTAAATCTGAAGGGTTTGAATGAAGCCATCTGTTGATTAAATTGTTAAATTCTATGGAATTTTTAGATTGTTCATAATTGTTTAACAATGATTATTCTAAAAAATCACTGAACAGACCAGTTATTTAAGTTGGACAATCTCAAAGAATCATGCCAAGTTTAGTTATTGTAGTTTCTACTATTTAGGAGATTACTTGACACAAACAAACTAACAATCAAAAACATATATAAGATGTATTTAGAAAAAACTGGTCCAGCTGTCAATCCCCATTCTTCAATATGGCCATAAGGTAAAGCAGTCACTTACCACATTGGAAGATCCAGATTCAGTTTCGAGCCTCACAGCTCCAGATTCTTCAGAAGGGATCCAGGCTCTTTTGAAAAATCAAATATCTTGTTATTTAATAACCACTGATTGGTAAGTGGCATAAAGTTAAACAGGGATGTAATGGTATTCTATTTATTAGACTTTGATTAAAAAGCAGCATAAAAACTGGTAAGAAAGATTGGAAATGTCTCCAAAAAGTTGATACCTGGTTTAGCAATTTCATGTGTTCTTTAAAAGAAAACATTAACTACAATAATTAAAACATTTGCTTGTTATAAATTTCTCATAAAAATAGAATAAAACTTGTGAATTGAATTTTCAGTAGAAATTATATTTCCATATAGAAAAGGTTAATTACTGCTACTCTGCCTAAAGGTCATCAACAAAAACATAAAACAGCTCTAAGGCAGGAAAAACCACATATTTATTAAGGTTTTATGGACCCTGAATTACCGATATACAGATAACCCTGAATTTACAAGTAAATTATATTTACTTGTAGCAAACTTTTATTACAAAAGTGTCTAATAAAATATTCTGATATGGAGAAATCATAAAATTTTCCAACAAAATTATTGTGTACAAGAAAATTACTTAATTTACAAGTAAATTATATTTACTTGTAAATTCAGGGTTTCTTATATTAGGACCTCATAAACTGAGATTGATCTATTGCATTTTTCTAAAATATGATAAACCTTGATTTAACAGATTGGATCCTGTTCACTAATACAAATGCCTTCTCTGCAAATTAATGTATTGAATGCCTATTTTGAAACTGTAAAATCAAATATTATAGTTTCAAATAACAGCAATTCAATACATTAATATTCTATAGTTCAAATTCTTTTCTACCATATGAACATTATATTTTTGATATCTGTTTGTTCAAAATAAGTTTTGTGTACAAAACAGTATTTTGTATCAGCTGAAAAAGTTTAAAAGACTGAAAAGATTACTGGTTTAAATACTTATATAAGAAACTATTCTAAGTGCTTATATTGCTTACAATTTATATATGTAATCACTATCTTTAAATAAAAAGATAGTGATTACATATATTTAGAAAACTGATATTATAATAATATACAGTTAATTTTATGATAAAGTATATGATATATTTTTAATAACTGATAAATGGGAAAAAATACTTTAGAGTAATTTTTGTTAGAATATATATTCTTAAAATGCACGTTAAAAAAGTAATGTGTGCTTCCAAAATAGCAAACTTTTATTACAAAAGTGTCTAATAAAATACTCTAATATGGAGAAATAATAAAATTTTCCAACAAAATTATTGTGTACAAGAAAATTAAGTAATTCTAAATATAAATAAATACAGTTAAAACTAAGTTTATAAAAAAAGACAATAAAACTAAGGTTATAAAGACTGCATAAATAACTATTCTAACAAAAGCAAACGAATGTAGCACTATTTAGCAGAGCAAACAAGAATTAAACGTAAATGTTTTCGATCCGTTCTAGGACCGTTAGACTTTTTTTTTTAAAAAGTATAACGGCTGAAGATGGTCCTAGAACGGATCGAAAACGTTTCCATTTAATTCTTGTTTGCTCTGCTAAATAGTGCTACATCGTTTGTTTTTGTTATTTCAATGAATGTCATAATGTTCTAACACTTGAAAGTTAGTGGTCAACTAGGATGTTTTATTCCTTTTCCCTTGGGCAGTTTGCCACTGTCTTTCAAGCAGAAATTTTTGTTATTTCTGCATGTGTTAGAATTAATCTTGATAGGGATTATGCTGGTAAGCATATTTTTATCCTATCTGAGATCATTATAGTATATTGTGGGATCTGCAAACGTCAGGCCGATTTGAGTGCAGAGTAAGTGCACACGGGGTCTAAGTTAGAGGAAGAGAATATATATGGGAAAATGATAGCATCTATTTATATACAAACTCATGTTTATTTGAAAGAGAATAAAAATTAAATTTGTGAATTGGTTACAAGAAATAAAGAGAAAATCAAAGAAACAATCTATATTATATATGAATGAAACTGACTATGCCTATCAGACTTATCAACAGCAAATGGGTTGAAATATCGCTCTTCAAACACAACATTGGATGTTTCGAACAAATCGGAACTAAGTTATCCAAGATCTAGATTCCTCCTTTTCCAGAAAGGACAACCTCTCTCTCTAATCTCTCTTTCTCTTTCAAGTCATTCATGCTCTCTCTCTCCCTTTCTCTCTGGGAAAGATATGATTTATTCATTGATATAACTCTGATGTTTATATAGCTTCTGTTCTCACAGTCTGGCTCTCCCACTATTTTTGCACCAAGACAATTCCTAACCCATTTTATTTATATTTAAAGTAAAGGAGTTAACAATAATAATCGATGGGGGGTTTAAAGAAAGCTAATTTTCGTTTTGTTGATTTTTAACATTAGGACCTGAGCCTGTCCTGGGCATTGGTTCGGATGCTTTTGGGAAGGTTGTCAAGGACTGGCTGTCGACCCAGCATCATGCTTTCTGGTATTCTATCCCATTTTTCGGTTGCTCTGTAACATATTAATAAGAGTACATAAAGATGATACAATTGCAGTAATAAAATTGATTATACAAAATTAAACAATATAATAATAATAATAATACAATTGATATAATAACAATATAAATCAGTTAATATAGTAATATAATCGTTTGAATAAAAATATATGTAATACAATAATAACGCAAAAAAAATATCAATGATAATCATATAAAAAACGATAATAAAATAAAAGTTTCAGCATTATATTCTGCAGATCTCACAACATAAATCTTCTTTCACATATATATATTTTATGCATCAGCATAAAACAATTCCAATTTAATAACTGTTTCATATTAACAATCATCTCTATCTATTGATCTGCTAAATCAAAGAAGTTACTGTAATTTTATCATTATATATAAAGAAACTTTATATCATTGTGATCTTTTATAAAACATTTATATTATTTCAGTTATATAGTTAACATCTTAACACATTTTACTATAGTAGAAAAAAATTTATAAATTTAAATATTTTTAAATAATTTAAACAGGCATTTTTGTAGTTTTGCCTTTTTTATTACATTTTTACATCGTAACTATTTGACATTATAAAACTTTAAAATTTAAACTTATAAAAACAGATATCTAAACATAAATCTTTAAAATATACATTTAGCAGCTATTCCATGGACTAGATATGCATTTCGGCTTTTGCAACACCCTCTTCAGTCTTTATCACAAAATAACCGCAAAAATTTACATAATCTAATTATAAAATACAGAAATTAAAAATTACATAAAATAAAAATATTAATTTACAAAAATAATGTTTACCTTTATAATCAAACATAAAAATTTAAATCCAAAATTAGAGTGAAATTAAATTAAATTTAGAAGTGCCATTTCGTTACTAGGCCTTTATTTCCACAATTTGTAACATAAATCTTGGTGTAGGCAATGCAATTTGTAAATAATTTAAACAGGCATTTTGTATTTACAAATATTTTTAAATTATATTTGTACTGTATTATAGTATATATAGTTTTATTTGAAATTTCAATCTGTAAGATGAGATTAAAATTATTATTTTTAAACTAATCTATGAAAATGAAATATATCCTTTCTTTCCTTAAAATATTTTTAAGATTTATGAAAAATGATCTTTTTTTATTTCAAAATGGTGGTGGTGGTGGTTTTTATTCAGGTTTGATATATTAATTCATTTTATAATAAAATTATATTTTAATAAAATTTGTAAATAGTTCCTTAAATAAAAGTATGACAAAGTGTAGAATAAAATTTTTGATATATAAGAGAGAAATAACAACAGCACTTAATAGCAGTAAAAAAAGTTCCTTTATTAAAAGCAAATTGTAACATTTTCAAGTAACATATTCATCATCAGCAGTATAAGGTAAAACATTACACAAAATTGTAGATTCTAAGATTGCTTAGAACATAGATGAATACAATATTCAAAAATTCAAAATCAGCACATGTATTTTACATTAGGAAAATAAGATACTGGTTAAACTTGAAAAATGCAATATAAATAATTATATAAATTAAAAAAAATGTTAATATTATAATTAAAAGATTATAAAAGTCAAATTTCATAAAAACAGACTAATGGTAGAACAATTATATGTTAATCTGGAAGGCATGATGCCATGCTCTTGATATACTACTAGCTTGGGCATCTTCAATAACATTAAATTGTTTTGATCTACTGGAAATTATTAGAGAACAACAAAATACTAGTCTAAATAACTCAAGCAGTAATACTTTAGAATAAACTGTAATTAATGATTAAAATTAATATGAGCTAAGATACCATCTTTTGATTTATTTGTTAATACCTGGCAGGCAGATCCCTAGAAATAATGAAATTGATAGTAATAATCCAAAACTAATTCATTTATGAAAATATCTAAATTTTTTTAATAGTTTTATTTTATGAAAAAATTTTATTTAATTTTATCATTGCAAATATGACAATCACAATGTTGTTATATTGTGATGCATTGCTTATCAATTTTCATCTGAAATAGGAAGGTTTTTTTAATAATAAAAAAAAATATTGATATACCTATTGATTATTCAGTTAATTTAAATTAAATTAATATCATTCATATTATTTGATAAGAAATAAGTAAACATATTTATCATTTAATATCAATATTTGTTAATTATTCTTTTAACTATTGTTTTATGATATTATTTTTATAATAGCATGGCATAAAAATAAATTTTATTCTAGACTCATTTTATCAAAGGAATTATTTTTCATGTACTATAGTTAGTTTAATGCCTTTTATATTAAAATATATAAACAATAATTTATGCATTTGAATGTAAAGTAAAAACACTGAAATATTTTATTCATTTACACACCTGACATGTAACATTTTTCAGTTTTATAAATTTATTTTTTAAATATATTTTAAAAATTGTTTTCATATTTAATAATTTTTTAGAATTTTTATTAAATGATGTTATAATAATATTTTTTTACTATAATAATTCATTTTTTTAATTAAAAAATTTTCAGAATAGAAATTACCGGTAATTCTTGTGTATTCTGAAAATTAAATACAGGTAGGCCTCGATTAGCGCGAATAATTGGTTCCACAAATTTCTCGCGCTAATATTCCCTTTAAAGTCCTACTGTCATCTAGGGCACTAAAAATTCTACTTAATGAATGACGAAACAACTGGGCATTGTCTACCCCCCTCTCAGAGTTCGCTCGATCTCTGCCGACACTGGGAGAACTCATAACTCCTAATCAAGGTTGTTAATCTATAAAATATGTGTCTATGTAGTGTATGTAAAAAGTAACAACTGAGTAAAAGTAAAATTTTAGAAAGTTAAAAAAAAAAATATGAAATTCTAAGACCAACTATAACAAAATTATTATAAGATAACCTAATTTAAGAAAATCTACTTAAGAAAACAACTGTCTAATACTATCAACTAAATACTATCCTTATTTTTTAATTAATGAAAGAAACCAGACAAATTATATATAAATAGAATAAGCAGAAGCTAATCTAAATAAATATTATAAAATTCACACTCTACAAGAGAGTTCTGTGAAAGAACGAACAACAATTGCTAAACCTAGCAAAGCTTACTGTGCTATGCCTAACAGATATAGAGAAGTAGTCCTAAATCACCAAAAAATGACTAAAACTAGATAAATTATATATGAATCAGGAAAAACGTTAACTAACTGAATATAATAAAATTGAAGATCTATGCACAAGCTTTACGAAGAAACGAGTAACAGTTGCTAAGCCTAATGAGGCTTATCTTACTCAGCCTAACAGAAATCGAAAAATAGTCCTAAATTACTAAAAAATCACTAAAACTAGACAAATTATATATCTATAGAATCAGATAAACGTTAACTATCAGATTATAACTAAATTAAGAATCTACAAAGAAGTTTCGCGAAGAAACGAGTAACGGTCGCTAAGCCTAATGGAAATCTAAAAATAGTCCTAAATTCCTAAAAAACCACTAAAACTAGACAAAATATATATCAATGGAATCAGAAAAACGTTTTCTAACAAAATATAACAAAATTAATTACCTTTATGCAGAAAAAACTTGATTTTGAAGATAGCTTGGAGCTCACAGAAAGTCTCCAACACACTCACAGTGAAGCCACCAAACTCCAATATATACTTCATTAGCCTGTTTGTCTAGGTTTAAGATGGGTACTTGGTAAACCCCTGATTGGTCGTATTTACAGTAAGTATCTTTTATGTTCTTAAGAAGGTCCGCTACTGTGTTGGCTCTTTTTACTGCTGGTTTCTTGTTTGCAAGCTTTAGCAATCTTTTAACGGTATTATTTTTGCTTAGTGCATCTGTTATAACTTGTTATTGTTCTCGATGATTTAATTAATTGAAATAATAATCTAAATAATCGAGAACAATACCAAGTTATAACAGATGCACTAAGCAGAAATAATACCATTAAAAGATTGCTAAAGCTTGCAAACAAGAAACCGGCAGTAAAAAGAGCCAGCACGATAGCGGACCTTCTTAAGAACGTAAAAGATACTTACTGTAAATATGATCAATCAGGGGTTTACCAAGTACCCATCTTAAACCTAGACAAACAGGCTAATGAAGTATATCAAAGTACTTAGTTCTAAGCTTCTACCTAACATGAATGGGTTGGGTTACTTTCACACATGTCATCACATAGGTTAAGTTGGAAAAGGTTCTTTGTTTTTCTACATTTTGCTTTTAATGTTGGCCCAGCTGAGCTCCCTTGATACTCTATTTGAATGGAAAGGGGCAATCAAAATTTAGCCACCAAGCTTACCATACAAATAGAAATAAGAAAGAAAGACATAGAAGAAACTCACTCACTCCCAGTTTATAACTCAGAAGACCATGCGTTCTCGAAGTTTTAACGTTAGTATTGAGTAATTACGTGATATATATTGGAGCCACGTCCAGAAACCTTAAAGATAGGCTCAAAGAGCACAAAGCTGACATAAAAGAAGGCTGCCTAACTACAGCCCTTGCTAGGAGAGCGTACGAACATAACATCCAAATAGAATGGGACGAAAAAAAGATATTGGAGTTGGAATTTGTGATATTATTTCTTAACCAAAAATTATATATGATCATTTTTACTCTAAAAGTATTGTTTATTATTTTGTCTTTTAATAAACAAGGTATTTATTTTGTTGTTGTATAGTTATATTTTAAACAATTTTTTTCTAAATTTTTTGGAAACCTTTTCAAAATTTAATAGTATAAATAAAAGTGATGGTTGTGCATGGAAACGCATATTAAATCATTCTTTAGAATTTAATGAACAGCTTAAATAAAAATCCAGGGTCTGATAAATAATAAATTAAAATATTTAAAAATGTTGAATTTAAAAATTTTAAGAAACTTTTTTGGGTACAAATATAATCAGAAATATAACAATTTGTTTACATGTGTCACAATTTAACATGAAATCAGCATCTGCCACATCACAAAACAAATAATCTATTTTTAGAAAATTATTAATAATAAATATTATATTATGTTGTGTGTGGGAGTGGCCTCATACAGACTGACAGTCTATGAATATTTTTTTTTATCAACTTATTTTTATGCTTTCAAAATGTAATGAGTACATTAGGAAGGATCTAGAAATTTAGGAAAATTTTGAATTTTCAAATTTTTTTCAAAAATTATTTTCAACTCTAGCACTAGGAGTGGTAACAGTTTGTATACCTCTCTTAACCAGCTGGTTAATAGAGAGGTCATTAAAATCAAATTTTAAGTAACATTAATTAGCCTTTTAGATTTATCTATTAAAAAAATGACAATCATTCAATTTTCTGAAATAAAGATGAGAAAGTGACAAATCATGAAGTTATATTGTACATTTATTAAGATTTTTATTTTTTATGATTGACAACAGATGGCACTAATCATTAAAGCAAGGACAGAAGTACGGTCTTCATGCATTATCATTAAAACTTTTAGAATGGAATATACCGGTATTTATATTAGATATATAAAACAGCACTATTTATTAGAAAAATTATTTTTACCTGATAAAAACATGTTAGAAAACACAAACAAAAAACATTTTCAACCTTACAAGGCCATCTTCTGTTCCACAAATTTGAATACAGAACAATTTAAAAATAGAACATATTATAAATTTAAAATTCTGTTTTACATGTAATGCACAATCAACAGATGCAAATATTAAATTTAAATATATTATAATGTTAAATACAAGGGTAGTTCAGAAAATAATTTCCATTCATTTTTAGCAATGAAGAAGGAAACGGATGGAAAATTGCACATGTGCACCAGTATAAAGTGACTCAGTAGCCATCAAGTCATCATGTTTTTAATTAACAAGTATTGATTTGAATCATGTAAGTAGTGATTTAAAATGAATGTTATCATCAATGTTCCCACCAGTAGTTATTCATTTATTGTGATGCTTCTGGAATTTATGGTACAAGGAATCACAATCAATTCTGAAGTGTATTGTGAAACATTATAAATCTTAAGAGGGCCATTCAAAACAAAAAGTCTGGTATGCTGACTTCTGGCATCATCTTGCTGCACAATGTATGCCCACATATTGAACTCATATTCAAGAAATGATTCAAAATTTCAATTGGGATTTTCTGATATCTGCCATAGTCTTGATTTTGCTCTGATTGACTATCACCTTTTAAAACACATGAAAAACTGATTGAGTATACAATGCTTTAAGACAGTCATACAAATGAGGATGAATTCACAGGCAATAGATTTTTTTTTATGAAGGAATTGAAATGTTCCCTGATATGACAAATATTTAAATTCAGATATCAAATACATGAAAAAATAATTTAGATAAGTAATATTTTTTTGCATATGATAAATGTTTCTTGCTATACTTTTTATAATATTTATAGCAGAATGAAAGCTACTTTCTGAATAGTTTTAGCAACCCTAGTGAAGCATATCTGTTAAGGCCTATGAATATAAAAGAGAAGAGAACAGACCACTATTATGAACAAAAAAATCCAAAGATCACCCCTCATCATGATAGTGATACATTAGAAATGGACTATAACAATTAAAATTATATTGTAATTTTTGATCTATGTGAATGGCAAGAATGATGAATGGCCCTTAGGCCTCTGGTGGCCCCAAGCAACTATCAAATTGGCAGCCCCATAACATAAGCTGCTTTTGAGGTAACAATGCAAAAAAAGGTGTGTGTAATGGATGGGAAAAAATTATACTATATAATAATAAAAGCCATGAATTCTCAGTTTTAGGTATCTCAATTTACCAGCATTCTAAAGATTTAAACATGTTAAATATTGATTATGTTATTCACATCTAACATTTTTTTCAGATAATTTTATTATTACAGCACTAATATTATTATACTCTTAATATAATTTTATTATTATGTACTTTATATGTTATAAAAACTTACACCTACTAAAACAATTATTTACAATACAAATAAATTAAAAAGTGATTTTTCTTGCTTTAATTTATAATTCTCTCACTTTAACATTTGCAAAATCATTTATAAGCTATGAATAATCCAATGACTTTTGATTGATACAAATGCTATGCTATTCAAATGATCTTGTGTCATATGTGATCATAAATAGCTTTTTTATTAGTTTCAACTTGAATGTATGGACAGGCTCATACCTGGATCATCTTCTAAGATGTATGGACAGGTGTGACAGAATATTAGTCGATGCCCTGGATAAAAAGTAGCAGTTAATTACCTACTGCATTATGTATAATTTTTTGTTGCAGCTGCATTTCTGTAAAAAAGGTTATTCATTTTTCCCTTTAATTCCAACATATTTTTCAGTTGTAAGCCTTTTACAACTGTGTGGCAGCCCCAACGAAATGACTAGCAGCCCTGTGAATGGATAGTACCCCATTCCAAGTTAACTAATGTTAAACTGATTTAAATAACATTATTTTTATCATTGTGTGACTGTACAATGATAAAATATTGTATAGTTTAACAATAATTATTTTTAAGTTTAATATTTGAATTTGCAGGATTAGTATTACATGTAGCACAGTATTTAAAATTTGTAATCTGTTTTATTTTTTAAATTTTTCTATATTTCATTTTGTGGAATTGATGAGGGCCTTGTAAAATTCAAAACATTTTTCTGTTTTACAATATCTTTTTGTTAAGTGAAAATGACTTTCTTACTAAATAATGCTTATTCAATTATATGAATGATTGATTCACAGCATAATTTAAAGTAAAAAAAAACTTAATTTATTGAATAATCATATAATTGAAACTACAAGTGAAATGACAATAGGTAGTAAATATAATGCTTATTTTATATGTTCATAAGTATGTTGGAGAGGGAACTAGTTTTTTGTTGATATTTAGATTATTATCTATAAAATTCAATATACAAATTAACTGCATTGAAGTTGATTTTGATAGTATATATTTTAATCCATTAATTTTAAATCATTTCAAAATAAATGGATTTTTTATTTATTTTGAAATGATTTAGTTTTAAATAAAATAAGCATTTAGTTTTTTCAAACTCTTGCTAGAAAATTTTATTGTTTTCTTGCCTACTGATGAGATGAGAATATCACAGGTTATCCTTGAAATGATTATATTGTTAGGGGAAAACTGCTTATTTTTATAATATCATGCTTTAACTTCTAAAAATTGAGGCAAACAAAATCAAATTTCAAAAGTTGGCATACAGAGATCAGGAGCATATAAAACTCCTATAGATAACATGGATATGCTGGTGGAAGAGAAGATTTTTATATGGGACACAGAAATCTTAATCTGCAAAATAGATTTCTTGAATAATAAAATGATATAAAAAATGGAAAATTTTAAATATAGCCCTTTCCATTAGAGTTTATGAGTAAGATATGATTATGTGGATGTTTGTTATTATTATATAAAAATTTGAAAACAATAAAAATAAAGATATAAAAGCTTTACATATTAATAAACTAGACAAATTTGTGTGCAATTAATTTTGCAGAACCAAGCATTTTCCACTGCTTGGCTATAGTGACTTATTAGCATTAACCCATTGACGTCCTATGATGCCCAGGTTTATCATTGATGTGAAACAAAAAATAATAAAAAAAAAAAACGATTTTAAAAAAATTCAATCTTGAGTTATACAGTGCAGCTATTGCAGAGAAGTTTTTTTGCATTTATTGGGTGAAAATATGTGCCTCTGATGATGGGTCCTAAATTTTCAGATTGCCAAAATTTCTTTTTAAATTCCATTCTAAAGATAGAAAATGTGAATGGATTGTATTCGTAAAATTTGGATTATTTTACATTGAATCTTATCAATTCTTTCGGTACTTATTTACATCCTTTTCAGGTACGTTCTTTTACAGAACGTACCTGAAGAGGATAAATAAGCACAAAAAACGTTTGTACATTTTGGGAAATAATAAATGTATATTTAACCTAAATTGCAAAAAGTGCTAATGTAAAGTATATTTAAGTATTACATTTTAGTAATGTTATTTTGATTTTGGGGTGAGATAAATTTATTTTTTAAATTTTAGTATGATGAGCTGTAAAATTCATAAAATTGAAAAAATTTTGCCATTAATATAAACATTTTGGTTAATTCTGTTAAAATATAAAATATTTTTACTTAGTTGTTCATTGTTAAATGCAGGGCTGGGGGGTCGGCAAGAAAATGTGCCGACACCGATACCTATATTTCTTTTTTTTTTTTTTTTTTATCTATCAGTTTCTATTCTCCATTGTGCTCTTGCATAAATTGTTAAATAAGTCAAAATATATTAATAGTTTTGATAGTTATTATTCACAAATGATTTTTTAGAACACATTTTTATTCAATATTTATTACTGAAAAAATTATTTATTCACCAAAAAAGAAAATAATTATTTAATACATTTTTTAAATTTAAAACTAATAAATTATGAGCAATGAGAAACTTATTGGCAACACCAACACCAACACCAACACCCCAGCCCTGGTTAAATGACCATGGATACCAGTTGTTTCTTTCATGTATTAATTCCAATAATTCGTTATCATACCATTTAGGGAATGAAGAAAGTTTCACTCCAAATTTAGGTACATTCCTAGATATTATGATATCTAAGCAGAGCCGTAGAGAGAAATTTTCGGGCCCGTGACAAGTCCGAGGTCTTGGCCCCACTTTAAAAAGTGCATCATTTTGGTTAAATAAAAAGTCATATAAAACATTAAACATTTATTTAAAAAAGTGTACAATAAAATTCAAAATTCGATATATTACAAACTTAAAATGATAAAAGCACAATTAGCAGCAGAGAAAAAAATATCTTCTTCAAGGTAAAAATTTAATAAAGCAAGAATTTATACATAAATGAACAAACGCTTTCGGCTACTTAGAGCCATCTTCAGGTTCTTATACTTATTCGTTATTAACGTTCCGGAATAGAATAAGTATAAGAACCTGAAGACGGCTCTAAGTAGCCAAAAGCGTTTGTTCGTTTATGTATAAATTCTTGCTTTATTAAATTTTTACCTTGAAGAAGATATTTTTTTCTCTGCTGCTAATTGTGCTTTTATCATTTTAAGTTTAAATAGGAGTATAAGCAGTTCACTCTTAATGAATAATGAATTGATATATTACATAACATGTAATACAAGGGTGTCAAACTCAAAGGCTAACACAGGCAAATAAACAAGATGTAAGCTTTGTGGACTGCAAAAAAAACTTCAATTTTTTTATAAACATAGTTTTACTTCAAAAAGTATAATAGGACAACAGTAAAATTAAGGTTGGCTTCCTGACATTTGACGTCTCTTCTCTGTTACCAACTTTTCTACTTCAGGGAAATCTTATTTGCAGTGATTACTTTTAAAACTGATTGAAGGTGAATGTCAGTAATTTTGGATCTTAAAGGAGACTTATTTCCTTCATAATTGCAAATAACTGCTCGTGCAGAAAACAACTTTCAAACATGGAGATAATTTCATGTGCAAATTTTCCTCGTATTTTCAAAGTTTAAACCGGACAAAGCAGGAAAATATTTGTAAAATTCAGGCACACAAACTTCAACGAAGTTTTTGTCTGAGCCACAAAAGTATTCGTTGCAGGCCGCGAGTTTGACACCCTCAATGTAATATATAAAATAGTTTATTTTGGCACAACTGCTTTGAGTGGTAAACACTGCACTCTGGCAGTGGCCTGAAAACCATCAGATATGTGATATGTCAGGGCTCAACGGTTGGGCCCTTTTTGATGCTGGATCTGTGACAAAAATCTCTCAGCAGCTCTGTATCTAAAAAGAAAAGAAAGTGATATACCATCATATTGCAATCATTTTCATCATCACAAAAGAGGATATTCCATATAGTTTCATCAATATCTTCCACGATGCACGTGCAAACTTATAATAATATTGGTCTTTAATTTGAATATACAGTGAATAAGTTCATAAATTCAATCTATTGAAAATGCTTTGTGATCAGAAGGAATAATTACAGATTTTTTTATGATATTATATATTTGAAATTTGTTTTTTAAATATGAAAGTTATCATCATAATTAATATAATTTATAATTTCATAATATCATAATATAATTTATAAAATTATAGTTTAATCATTAATTACTAGATGGCGCCACCCTAGTACGTAATTATAAAATTATTTAATCATTAATTCAATAGATGGTGGCACCGTAGCTGTAATTCAAAAAATAATTATTATTCTAAAATATAACTTAAAACTTTATCCGCCAGGGGAAGTTTGGCTTGTTCATTATTAATTTGTAAAATGGTTTATCCCCTGTACGTTAGTTGTTTATAATTGAGTGTTATCATCATAATCTAAATCAGTGCTTCTCAAACTTTTTTCATTCACGACCCCATTTTTCATTACGAGATTTTTAGCGACCCCAGGTATTAAATATGAAATAAAACATACAAGTACATAAATCATTTATACACTTATTAAGATGAACACAATTAACCAACTACACTGAAAATTCATATGTTGTCATATGTTAAATATTGGATGTTTGTGAATTTACATATAAACTGAAATTCAAGTGTTTGAATTTAATTTTTGCGACCCCAGCATTTTGCTTCGCGACCCCTTTTGGGGTCGCGACCCATAGTTTGAGAAACGCTGATCTAAGTAATTCTCTCTTCTTGTTGGGAAATTACATAACTGTTTAAAGTTGTGAAACAACATTATCTCCAGTAAAGTATTAATTATATTTGAATTATAAACTTCTACATAGGGAGAATAATCCAGTAGGTTAAAATCTCCATACAAAATCAAGAAATCTCCTTCATTCATAATATGGGCTATTTCATAAAGCTCAACATTCAAATCCATTAAATTTTCATATATTCATAAATTATAAATTCATAATTTTCATAATATAGCTATATCTTATAAACAATTTTGTAGCATGTACTGGCATTTAAATGTTTCTGTTTTCAGCAAAATGTTGCTCATAACTTGAATTACTTTAATATTAATTTGTATGACAATACTAAACAATATACAATCATATCTCAATTTAAGTTGTTTTGATTAACATCATTTTCAACTTTATGTCTTCTTTTTGTTAATAGGAAAAAATAAAAGTCTACAAAAAGCTAGGTCTCACAGGGATAAAATACAATGTAAACATGTTGATGTATTGATACTGATGATGTTGCTTTTGCTATATGTCTAGACCTCTGTCTACACCGAAGTTCATTATTGTTCAATTTTTTATGCTGCATACAATATACATTGACCATTCATCCAATCGGGATATGAACTGGTTATTGAAACTTTGCTGTTCTCTGAAATAATATACTGGGTGATTCAAAAAAGTTGTGCCAAAATTTACAGACTTGTAGAGAATAAATTTCCAAATAAAAAAGTTTAGTCGTGTTTTTTGACTTTAGGCTCCGTTTAAAAGATATAAGGTGCAAAAGTTTTGTAACGTCATTTCCGGTTTAGTCAAAAATTATTTTTAAAATATGTTTATATGTATTTTTAAAAATCATCTATGAATTTTAACTATTTAAAAACTAGCCTAAAAAATTTAGAGCATTGAGAACAGATTGGTTATTAAATTAACGACTGATTAAATGAAATGTAATTGTTTTACATATACAGCATTCATTTTCAAATTTTAAACTGTATGTTTGAAACGTAATTATTAAATGTAAAACATAATTTTATGTTTGAAACGTAATTATTTTACAAATGTAACTACATTTGTAAAATAATTATGTTTCATTTAAATAATTGATCACTAATTTAATAAACAATCTACTCTTGATGCTCTAAATTTTTTAGGCTAGTTTTTAAGTAGTTAAAATTTATAGATGATTTTAAAAATGCAAATAAGCATATTTTAAAAATAGTTTTTTACTAAACTAGAAATGACTTCACAAAACTTTTGCATCTTATATCTTGGTAAGGTGCATGTTTTGATTTGAGGCTCTGTTTAATTGGCCATAAAACCAAAAAATCCCCCTCAAAACAAAAAATGCAATTAGACTTTTTTACTCAGAATTTTATCCTCTACAAGTCTGTAAAATTTTGGCACAACCTTTTTGAATCACCCTGTATATCATGCAATCATAGTTCTTTTAGATTTTGAATTGCAATTTTTTTTTTATTAGGAGATTTTCCGCTATGCGATGGCTTCTTGAGCAGTCTCAATTGCGGATCTCCAGCTGTACAATCACTCTATGCCGCTGTAGCTCTACAGAGTATAACAACAACAAAATATTTAGCAATTAAATTACAAAATACTAACTTTAAATAGCCAACTATATGTGTTATTGAGAATTAACACCAATTATGAGGTAGATGAATAATGTTAGTAGGTTAATTAGAAAAAATAAAATAAAAAATAAAATTTTTATTAGTAGCATCTTATTAGCTAAAGTTAGTAATGTTATTATGATTAAGTAATATAGTAAGTAATTTATTAGTAAAGATTAGTTAAATTTATAAAAGTTTGAACGTTAAACAATAATAAACTGCGTGGAGATAATTTTAATAAAATGGAAAAGAGCGACATAAGTTTCCTTATGGAAAGTTAGAACAGATTTAGAACAGAGCCAAGAAAGTCCAAGTTCCTTATAGACTAGTTCGAGGGACAGTCTTTGATGATCAAATTTAGCACAGTTAAAAAGGATGTGATCGATGTCCTTGGTTACCTGACAAGAGTCACATTGGTTAGTGTGACAGTGTCCAAGGGGATACAGGTAGCTTTTTGTCGGAAAATGTCCTGAAAGAAACTGGGAGACTATCGGATCGATGGTGAAATGTTTGCTTGTGAGTCGTTGGTTCACATCAGGAAAGAAAGAATGTAGAACTCTCCCCTTCGAAGACGTGTGCCAAGAATCCTGCCAAGACGAAACATTTTGATCGAAAATACAGCACTTGATGCTTGTAGTTGAGATCCTGTTACACGAGATAAGAGAAGAATCAAGACAGGTTTCTCTGGCTAGTTGATCTGCTCTCTCGTCGAGTGACCTTGGATCCAGGTGAGAGAGAGAGAATTTTCATGATGATGATTAAAAATTTTCATTTTACAGGAATCAATCAGTGGATGTTTGTTACGAAAAGTCTGGAAAGAATCTATGACTGCTTTGCTATCAGTGATGATGTTAAATTTAATCTGATAAGTATATTTACAAATCCAGTGAATAGCTTGGCTTGAAAATTATTGCAATGCTTGGAAAGCCCAAGTTGATGGTGGAGAATTTCTCTGTCTCTAAAGAAGTATATGAAGGCAGCGCCGACACCGTTATTATTGTGAGCTCCATCCATAAAGATGGTGTGTGGGCTGGAAAATTCCTTGCCTGAAAGATTGAACATAAGGGTAGGAGCTAAACCTTTATATAAAGGCACCTTACTCTCGATGAGTGAGAGTAGTGTAGGGTCCAAGGAATTCGGAAAACTAATTCCTCTGTTGATGCAAAAACGATCAGCAGCATATTTGAGTTCAAGCTCAATAGGAAGGACGCCCGCTAGCAGACAAAGTGCCTCTGTGGAGGTGGTGCGGAATGCACCAGTGCAGTGAAGAAGGAATTGTCGCTGAATTGACTTCAGAATTCTAGAGAAATGACTCAAAGGAATTCTATTTCTCCAAGATTGGACACCAAAAGCTAGAAAGGGAATTATTGCGCCTTTATAAATTTGGAGAAGACAAGGGCCGGAAAGGCCCCATTTTTTCTTGGACACTAAGTGAAATAGTAGGACTGTACAGAAGTTTAGCCCCAGAGATGATAGTTAGAAGTGAGAAGGGATTAGGAGAGATCGAGAGGAAAAATAATGACCATACCTGTAGAAGCGGGTAGGCGCTAGAAGAAGATAGTAAAAAAAGAAACCAACACAGTTTATAAATTCAATAATACAGAGAAATACAAGTAAAACATATTATTCTATCTCAGAATTATTCATAGAGAATCTTCCAAAGTTGGGTGATCCATTAGTCAAGGACGGAGAATCACGTCAAACTTATTTGAAGTCAGAAATGCCCATCAGCTGAGCTGATTTGCCAACTTCACAGCTTGAGAGTATTCCCGAGTTTAATGTTCGTCAAGGTGTGTCAGTTTTGTCTTTTCGTTTAACAATTTCCAAAGTTAGTTCTGATTTGTTGTCACATTTGTCCATTCATTTATTGTTACACCAGTGTTTGAAATAAAGTCCTGAAAGAGCCTGTAATTTTCTTTACATTCAAAAAAGAAAGTAGGCCTACATGGCCAGTTTTGAGAGTTTAATAGTACATAGTCAATTA
>AYEL01080152.1:0-49571 GCA_000484575.1 Olivierus martensii
TTTGGTTTTGAATAAAAAATTTTTTAACGCGGACAGGTAAAAATTCTTCGCAGACTGGAGGTTGAGAAACACTGCCTTAAAGCCTTTGCTTCTGCATTCACCTGACGTATCCTTATGGACATTCTCTATCTCATATATAATTTTATTATCTCAGGGCTCGATGGAAACTTGACATGATAAAATTCTGCGTAGACCCTGAACCACATTACGCTCGATATTTTCACAAAACTTCGCAATGTTATTCATATAAGTCTTTATATATATATATTCTATAACACTTTAATAAAGAAAAACGAGATTCAAATTCGCTCAAATATATAAAAAATACAAATTATAGCCGATGAAATGCTGTTTGTATATAGCTGTCAATGCTAGTCAGAGAGAGTGTGTCTCGATGACGACGTCATGAGCACAACAACTAAAAGCGATGCGTTCTGCGCATCAAAGTGAGCACCCCCTGCTGTAAGGTTATAACAGGTCTTTTTATAACGGAAAATACCATTGCGCAAACTCGCTATTACTGTATATTTTTATGGCAATAATAATGATATATATTTAATTATTTCAAAATAACGAATGAAATATTTTTACGTAATTAAATCATATGTTTTTGATGAAATCTTAATATATTTTCTTAATATATTAAGATTTCATAATATATCTTAATATATTATTGTCATTGTTATTGTTAACACTAGTATATAAAAGGGAAAACGAAGTTTGTTAATTTATTAAAGATTTTCAGTCTTTATAAAAATTTGTAGATTATATACGAAGAAATTTCGTATTCCGCAAGGAATCAAGGTGAGTTTAAATTATATCTATAATTAATTAATGGCGTGATTGCACCAACTTCAGTTAAAAATAACTATTCGTTAAAGTTATAGTTGCACCAAGCGTAGTTAGAGTTTAACCAAAAGTTAAGTAATAGATTACCACTTAATCGTTCAATGACGAGGGTTTAGTTCTATCATTAATGAAATAAAATGGCTGCTCATATAGAGTTATAGACGAAGAAGAGGAGATTTCTTTTAGTTTGATATGTAATCCATCGAGACGAATTATATCCTTGTAATGATATATTTTTTAACGACGAAGTTTAGTTTGATATGTAATCCATCGAGACGAATTATATCCTTGTAATGATATATTTTTTAAATTAAATATTACAGTTCGTATATATACATATTCTGAGATTTATAAATTATATTGAATTATACAACTGAAATATTCAGAGATCAATTATTTATGTGTTAAAATAAAAAATTCATTTCAATTATGTAAATTCTGCAAAAATACATATAAGAATCCGTAAATATGTTCCTTAAATAAATTTTATTAAATAAAAAAACTCAGTTTTAATATATATTTTATTAAATAATGTTTATCGAGAAGGATAAATTTTTCACTTGCTTTATCGAAAAAATTTATTTGTGCTTCCATCAATTTTAATTTTATTTCATGTTCTGGTTCTTCATGCTCTTTTAATCTATTTAAATATTGAACTTCTTTTTTCTGATAATATACTAAACCTATTCATGGCATTAATGTCATTAATTTTCGTTTTACTTGTCTGCTACTTTGTTTCAAAGGGATATTAACATTTATACTTGAGATATTTTCTTTCTGAAAAAGAAAAAATTATATGTATATAAATATATAATTGCTATAAACATGCTATATAAAATTCCAATAAAATGAAATCACTAAATTCATTTATGATTTCCTCCATTAATTATTGAAATTTTCAATAGAAACACAGTTTACAATGTTCTCTAAATCCTTAATACTCTCTTTATATGCAATATTACTTTAAAAAGTAATATTAGTAATAATCTATGATTAATAATTAAAATTTATTTTAAAAATGATCTATGAAAGTAAAAGCATGATTGTTCATATATTTTAAAGGTTTAAAGCAATTTTGGATATAATAAAACTATCTAATATCAAGTTAAGTAATTATTGACCAATGCGGTTATTAATGAGGGTATTTGGATACGGTATTGAAGCATTGATCGCAACAATAAAGAGCTTAAGGCTGTTGTCCTATTACGAAGAGAAAATCAACTGTATCCATACAATTAATAGTTTGTACAAAGATTTATTAACAAAAATAAATGCAGTGATAGTTTATCCGCTTATCTGTCTATTAGAATACACACTGCATGCAAGGATATATTTTTTTCCCTTCTCGTTTATTCCTATTGGAAGTATGAAGAATTTATCCGTTTGATCAACATATTGTTGATACGCTTTCTAACGGAAACCAATGGCTAGCGAGATTTATCCAATATGGAGCTTATCAATACATAGAAGGAAAAGGCTGAGCGTTTTAGGAGCCATAACGTTACATCCCAACAACTATTATGAAGGCCATACAGCGTTTCTATATAGTTATGACCCCGTGAAAATTCGACATGGATCAGTTTTCAACCTCCCATACCCCAGTAAGAATAATGGTGTTATTCCTCCCAGCATGCAACTCTGTCCTCTTTGTGCGCCAAGGAGGATAGCTCATGTGCAAGCCAATTTATCAAATAACCGTCTGGTGTCAGAAAGAGAAACTGACAGGAGAAAGTTTTCATTGCATCTGGAATAGCTGAGTGACCTAGAAGTGTCTATATTAACATATGGTCTCATGTATTTGAAACTTTTGTTTTTGAATCATCATAGGTGATTAAATTTATATATACTGTTTGTAAATATTTAAAATGACATCAGTTAAAATTCCGTAATCCATTATCTACTTTACTTATTGCATTTAAATATTTTATCAAATTTATAATTCAGTTTTGTTAGCCATTAAAGGGATATGTTTTCTCGTTTACTCTTATTTATTCTGTGTTAAAACTTGTACAATACAATTCCCTGGAGAAAACTTTGCTTAACTTTACTTAGCGGATTTGACGTTTTTCTTGCAAATCATCATAATTGTAAAGTTGAGAAGTCTCGAAAATAATAAATATTGCAAAATGTATCTTAAACACCTTTAAGAGTTGTTATAAATTGTTTAAAACTCATTGTAAATTATAAGTGCAGAAACTTCAGAATATTTTCTCGTAAAAATCGAAATATTTTGATGGCACACGATAGGAGACAAAAGCAAAAATATGGCGTATAAATTAAAAAAAACTTAATTAATATCCACCAGGGATCTTATATAATTCTTAACATGTCCCATCTCCATTGAATAACTTTTAAGATCTTCCGCTATTTAAGAAAGTTTTGTTACAAAAGGCAGATGAGAGGGTGCGATAAACAAGCCCGATACAGCAGATAAACAAGCCTGATAATACCAAAAACCTGGTCATAATATAACTAAGGAATGGAGAATGATCGAGAAAGCGGTGAAAGAGAAGAAATACCGCTAAACTGATGACACATGAACTACCAACATGAAGCAGGTATTGATCCTTTGGGAAATGGGTAAGAGAAAGAGAAAAGAAAACTGAGCGATTATTTGACTGGCTATGGCTATGCATTGTTTTCTTTGTTTTGTCACAATTACAAATTTCAAACATGTAATCTGTAAGAATACTCTCCGGACAAAATAAACACAGTCTCTTCATCAATTGAAAAGATTTTTCTACTAACATCAGCGATTTAATAATTAGAATTTCTAAGTCAAAAAGTGAAAAGAGAGAGAGAGAGAGAGAGATTCTGTCAACACGAAATTCTTATAACGAATTCAGTAGCGAATAGAAGAGATGAGTTGATGGAATATAACGCTTGACTGGTATCCATTCACTTAACGACATAAAACTTTCTACGCACCAGAAGTTAAATAGGCTATGTTATTTTTATCAATTGAGATTGTTTCATTATTATTCAACTACAGTTAACCCGACAGAGGTCATACAGGGAAGCGCTTTTGGACTTTTAAATCTTTCTTAATTACGTGCAACCCGCTTATGTAACCATTTTTATCCTCGCACAGTGTATATTCTAATTTTAGAAATAAAATTTTTACACAATAAATAAAATTATTTTTGTAAAATACAAACGTTCTCTCGTAACGCTTCATTGATATTTATGAAATTTTACATTTTATCGCATTAAAAAAATTTTTTTTTTTCTCTAGTCGGGTTTATTTTATCGTCTAGTAGCAATTATCTCATACGTTTCGCGTTTAACTTTATTAAGTAATTCAATAAAATTTAAAATAGCTCGACTTTTAAGCTCCGTTATTAGGCATTTAAACCATTAAGGACAACCTTACCTTACTCTCTATTATAATAAATTATATGGTTATAATTATGTTATACATTTGCTGCTCTCTAATTGTATAATGCATAATATGTTCAAATAGTCCAATTTGCTTTCCATTATGAAGTCTTTAGTATATCTTCCTTATTAATCATGTACATCACGTAATGTAATTCTGTATAGTTTTAAGAGCAGTTTTTTTATTGTTGGAGTCTTTACAGTCATTAATTTTTATAAAGAATTTTGGATGAATATATTGATACAAACATAAAATGGTGTCTTTCTCTCTCTCTCTCTCTCGCTTTCTCTTTCTTGTTTTTTCTTTTTATTCTGTACAATTAAAAAGATACAATGATGTAAAAATAAGAGACTTTTTTATATCAATTAGATTGAATCAAATTACAAAAAGGGAACTCTTTCTTTAACCTTTTAAACCCGGTTTTGTTAGCGCTAGCATCAAATCAATGGTAACCTCAGCACATGAATAAAAGAAGTTACTTAATGTTTCTGGTAAACTTCCCCAAGGGATAACATTGATCGAAACTGCGGCGCATGCGCACTTGTTAAACTCTTACTTTTCCCCCTTCCACACACACACCTTTAGTGTTCCGCACGTGCGACTACACGATCGGAGGTGGGAAGTTTAGTGTTTTTTAGAATGGGGCGTGTTCAATGATATGATTATAAGAATGGCTTTTGTGTAGAGATTTTTATATTTTTCGTCGTGATCGTGTTTCGTACTTTTATTCTTTGTTCTCCTTCGCTTAATGGAAAATTCATGTGTGTGTTTATGTGTGTATGTGTGTTTATCGCCTATTTAAAATTTTAAATAAGTAATTTATATTTAATAAATTCCGTAGAGCAGCAGCAGCAGCAGCAGTGTGTAGTTTTCGTGACGTCATATTCCGTATAAGTTAAAAGTTTCCTTATTTAGAACGTTATCGTGTTTCAATTACAAAGCGACGCTAACGAAATCGATTAATTAGCCAATCGCAATGACGAAAACGAAATATGTGTATATTTCGATTCGTATGACGTCACTTTCCATATATAGTAAAAAATTCCATATTTGATTTAAACGATCGCGTTTACCGTTATTTTAGTAATTATTTAAAAAAAAATTTAATTAAATGGGAATCATTAAAATTCAAATAGAAGGACAATTCAGAAATTATCCACTGTACGTTCAGATTCCATAAAAGACAAAATTTTAATTGATTTATAATTATTTAAAGATGAAAAAAATAATAATAAATATATGCATATCCAAAAATGGAAATTTTTCTAATAAATTTTCTCGAGTGTTGTAGTTGAATTTCGAAGTTGATTTAACGTCACATTCCTGGAAAGATTCCGTATATTCTCATTAAGAATTTTTTAAAAAACGAATTTTTATTAATTTTAATTTATTAATGAGCCAGTAAATACCAGAAATTTAATTATAATGAAAAGGAAAACATCCAAAATAGTAATTTTAATCGTAATTTAAAAAATCAAAGTGTATACAGCGTTTAAGAAAACATACAAAATATTTTTTTTAATGTTACTAATCTCGACATTTAGAGAAGAAAAAAAAACATCTTTTATGCGAAACTATGGTAATGGTGTTAATTTACTGTTAATTATGTAATAAAGTTAATCGAAATCGTTGGTGGTATTGCGTGAGTAAATGAATATTTGTATATTTTTTTTCCTGTAGGATATTATTAATGTTTTTTTTTCCTTTATAAAATACATAAATCGGTAATATTTTTTATTTATTTTACTAATATTTCATAAACACGACTTCAGCAATTTTTACATAAATATGGAACAGGAAAATTCATGTGTGATCTCATTCTTAGAATATTAATTTTGAACGTTTATTAATAAAAAAATAAACATTAATTTTTAAAATTTATGTTATTCTTGGTTTCGCTTTAAGTTAAAAAAAAATATGATTAAAAATTTTTTTTTTTAGTTTTGATAAAAGTCAGACTAGTGGAGGTTTATATAGAGAAAGCCATGATAATATAAGGTATTAATCAAGATGAAAGAAAGATTACCGTTATAAATAACGATTGTATAACACTTATAAATTTTTTATCTCTAACGTTCGCGTAAATAAAATCTAAAGATATATTTTTCTTGTTAAAAAATTTCTTGTAAATTAAATAATAAAAAAAAGCGATAAGATCTTATCAATGCATATTTTCTTCCGGAGCATCAGTTAAAATTATTTTAATTTAATGATTAATTAAAAATTATATATATAATATTTTTATAATTTCAACTGATGATAGATAAAATTTTATGAAGGAGTATCGATTTTTAATTGCGGTTTGTGTCCACAAAACGGTCATTAAAACTACTCTTAATCACAGTTTTAACTATTAAAAATTGTTTGTTTTATTATCTAAAAAAAAAAAATTCAAATTTTTTTCTACACTTACAATTCATTTATTGCGATAAATGATTAATCTTTAAATAATTATGCAAAAATTAATCACGAGGTTACGTGTAATTGACGGTTTAATTTTGTTACGTTTTTTTTCCCCACTCTCTCCCAATCATTTTCATTAATAAATTATTTAGTAGTAGTAGTAGTAGTACCGTATTGAAATTAACAGATATCATTAACCTAATATGGAATGTAGCGTGTGACGTCACTTTCCATAAATAGTAAAAATTTCAATTTTTGAAGTGAAACTAATTAATTTCTCCGCCTGCGACGAAATCTATATTTGGCGAAAAATTCCGTTTTGGGATAAAATTATTTTTAATTAATTAAAAAAATGTATAAAATTTTAAACAGGCGATAAAAATATAATTTTTTTTTTTTGGACCCTATACTACTATTTAGCACTTACCCTTTTGTTTCATCTTTCAGGCAAATTTTCCAGTCCATCTTTACGGACGGAGCTCTCTCCTATACTACTATTTAGCACCTACCCTTTTGTTTCATCTTTCAGGCAAATTTTCCAGTCCATCTTTACGGACGAAGTTCGCAATAACAACGGTGTCGGAGCTGTTTCGTATACTTCTTTAGAGACAGAGAAATTTTCCACCATCAACTTGGGCTTTTCCAAGCATTGCTATAATTTTCAAGCCGAGCTCTTGGCTGTTTGCCAAGCTATTCACTAGATTTGTAAATATACTTATATAAGATTAAATTTAACATCATCACCGATAGCAAAGCTGTCATAGATTCTTTCCAGACTTTCCGTAACAAACCACCACTGATTGATTCCTGTAAGAAGAAAATTTTTAATCATCATCTTCAAAATTCTATTTCTCTCACCTGGATCCGAGATCACTCGGGTCATCCCGCTAACGAGAAAGCGGATCAGCCAGCCAGAGAAGCCTGTCTCGCTTCTTCTCTTATTTCATATAACAGGATCTCAACTACAAGCATCAAGAGCTATATTTTCGATCAAAATGCTTCGTCTTGGCAGGAGTCTTGGCACACGTCTTCAGAGGGGAGAGTTCTACATTTCTTCCTTCCCGATGTGAGCCAACAACTCACAAACAAACATATCATCATCGATCCAAGATCACTCGGGTCATCCCGGTAACGAGAGAGCGGATCAGCTAGCCTGAGAAGCCTGTCTCGCTTCTTCTCTTATTTCATATAACAGGATCTAAACTACAAGCATCAAGAGCTATATTTTCGATCAAAATGTTTCGTCTTGGCAGGATTCTTGGCACACGTCTTCAGAGGGGAGAGTTCATTTCTTCCTTCCCGATGTGAGCCAACAACTCACAAACAAACATATCATCATCGATCCAATAATCTCCCAGTTTTTTTCCAGGACATTTTCCGACGAAAAGCTACCTATATCCTCTTGGACACTGTCACACTAACCAATGTGACTCCTGTCAGGTAACCGAAGATATCGATCACATCTTATTTAACTGTGCTAAATTTGATCATCAGAGGCTGTCCCTCGAACTAATTTGTAAGGAACTTAAACTTCCTTGGCCCTGTTCTAAATCTGATCTAACTTTCCATAAGGAAACTTATGTCTCTCTTTTCAAGTTTATTAAAATTATCTCCACGCGGTTTATTATTATTTAACGTTCGAACTTTTATATATTTATATTTAACTAATCTTTACTAATCATAATAACATTACTAATCGTAGCTGATAAGACGCTACTAATATAATTTTTTTTAAATCTAATTAACCTACTAACATTATTTATCTACCTCATAATCGGTGTTAAATTTCAACAACACATATAGTTTGCTATTTAAAGTTATATAGTATTTTGTAATTTAATTGCTAAATATATTGTTGTTATTATATTCTGTAGAGCTACAGCATCACAGAGTAATTGTACAGCGGAGATCGGCAATTGAGACTGCTCAAGAAGCCGTCACATTCTGTAGAGCTACCGCATCACAGAGTAATTGTACAGCGGAGATCGGCAATTGAGACTGCTCAAGAAGCCGTCACATCACGGAAAATCTCCTAATAAAAAAAAAACCTCCTATAAGCCCGCCAAAAATGTAGAAGATTGCTATTATCAGATGACCAATAATTCGCATTTGAAATAAAAAAATTCCCTGCAAGTGTCGCAATTTTCATCCGAAAATTGTTTGAAGTAATATTATTGATCATATTAATATCAGCATAGTGAAAAATAATATATTTAATGTATAGTGGATACTTTAAAGCAGAATGGGCAAACCGCGGCCCTCGGAACTATTTAATGTGGTCCTCCAAATAATGCCAAAAATTTTATTGATAAATAAAATGAATACAAAACAATATCAAATCTGTTCATATTTCAGCAATATAGTTTATATAATTTCTAGAAAAGTAATAATAATTCATATGGTAAACTAGATGCCATTACAGTGTCATATTTCTTACAAAAATAGAATTGATTAACCGTTAACCATAATAAACGTCATTGCATAAGAAATCGGTTGCAAAATACATTCAAAATCAAATAACTCAAGCTCAATAGGAAGGACGCCCGCTAACACACAAAGTGCCTCTGTGGAGGTGGTGCAGAATGCACCAGTGCAGCGAAGAAGGAATTGTCGCTGAATTGACTTCAGAATTCTAGAGAAATGACTCGGAGGAATTCTATTTCTCCAAGATTCTATTTCTCCAGGACGCCAAAAGCTAGGAAGGGAACTATTGCGCCTTTATAAATTTGGAGAAGACAAGGGCCGGAAAGACCCCATTTTTTCTTGGACACTTTTGCTATCCAATGGAAAAGATTAATCGCTTTATCCTTAAGATACAGAAGATGAGAAATCCAGTTGAGCTTGTTATCCAAGAGAACTCCTAGGTACCGAAAGTTTTGGACAAAGTGGATAGAGTTATTATACATTCTTATATAGAGTGATCTCTTGTCGGTTTTGAATTTGGAAAATATAATCGCCTGAGATTTCTCTGGACTAAATTGAAGGCCATGGTCTTCTCCCCATTTGGTTACTTCATTTAAAACCTTATTACACTTGTTTTCCACTGCGGACCGGCTATTAGCCGAAATGATGATAAGGATATCGTCTGCAAAGGCTAAAGTTTTGGACAAAGTGGATAGAGTTATTATACATTCTTATATAGAGTGATCTCTTGTCGGTTTTGAATTTGGAAAATATAATCGCCTGAGATTTCTCAGGACTAAATTGAAGGCCATGGTCTTCTCCCCATTTGGTTATTTAATCTAAAACCTGATTACCCTTGTTTTCCACTGCGGACCAGCTATTAGCCGAAATGATGATAAGGATATCGTCTGCAAAGGCTGTAATAGAATGATCTTTCAAGAAGCTACTCTGGAGAAGATTGTCGATTAAAACACTCCAAAACAGGGGGCAGGAACAGGATCCCTGCGGGCAGCCCTTATCGATTTGTTGTGTATTGGCAGAAGTCATATCTAATCACAGCTTTGCGATTGGAAAAATAATCGCAGATAAACCTGAAGAGGTTGTGGGGACACTGATGATCCTGGATGTAATACAGAACGGCAGGCCACCAGGCATTATCAAAGGCTTTACGAATATCTAAACTTATGGCCACTGTCCATCTGAAGTTGGAATTTGCGGAGCGAATTTTAATCGCAGATAAGCCTGAAGAGGTTGTTGGAACACTGATGATCCTGGATGTAGTACAGAACTGCAGGCTACCAGGCATTATCGAAGGCTTTGCGAATATCTAAACTTATGGCCAGTATCCATCTGAAGTTGAAATTTGCGGTGCGAATTTTATTAGTAGCATCAAGGATGGCATCCTCCGCTGAACAACCTTCCCGAAATCCAAATTGGTTAGTAGATAAGCCTTTGTCATTAATTATCCAATGATTGAGCCTTGTAGTAGGGCCAAATGTCGAGGATTTTGCCGAAAACAGGCTGAAGGCAAATAGGTCGGTAGCACGAAGGATGAGTTTTATCCTTACCATTTCCTTTGTAAATTGGAATAATAGTTGCAATTTTCCATTCTGAAGGAAAAATAGCATACTTAGGCATAAATTATATCATGATGGAAAGAACTCCAGTGTGCCGTTGATGGAGGGTTTTGATGAATTCCAGTGTTAGGCCGTCTATGCCGGGTGCTTTCAGTGACTTCATGGAGGCGATAGCAGCATCCATTTCATAAACACTAATATCTGGGTCGTCTGGAGTGTTGGTATGTTCTTTAAAATTAAAAGTTTTTCGTCCATGATTAATGTTATCTATAGAGTGGGAATCAGTGCCAAAAAAGGAATGCATGAGTGTTTTTAGAGAGTGCTCTGTAGCGTTGTCAGTCAGACTGTTTGAATTTTTAGCCAATAGATAGTTTCCGAGTTTGAGTTTATTGGTCCCAATTTTGTAAAGAACGCTCCAAGGATCGTTAGAACAATTTGTATAGAAATTCTCCCAAGAAAAACGCTTTGTGGTTTTTATTAACAATTTGTAATGCCGTTGTTCAGCAAGATAACTTTCTCTGTAGATGGTTTTTTTGAGTGTTATTTCTGCATTGCTGGAATCGTCTTTGAAAATAAAAGAAATAATGACTTGAAAGAAAAAGAAGCAATTTGGAAATTTTTGACTGAAGAATTCAATTGTCAAGGGATTGGACCAATAAGGATTCATAATTAAGCAGTAAAAATGGTTATATGATAACTTAAAAAAACAAACAGGAGTTATTGAAAAGAGGTTAGTCAGCTAAAATTAGAATATAGATTAATAATTTAAAAGTTAAACATAATTATATATCTGTAATATAAAATGTAGTAAATATTCAATGTTTGATAACTGTTTATTTATGTAATATTTATAGATATTGTACTTTGTATAATTTATTTCTTGTATTAATTTCAAATTTTCATTTTTTAATAGCTGGAGGTATTTACAAAAAAAAAATTAACTGGTACTGGGGAGTTAATTTTTAAGTTAATTAAAGTTAATATCTATTTTAAAACACCAATTTCAACTTTTAACAAATCCTTTTGACTGTGATTCATCTTTTCAAAAAAGTTTTAATTCTGAAAGTGACTTCTAATTTTTAAAATAAATTTTAATTATTAATCATAGATTATTACTAATATTACTTTTTAAATCCGCCTTTCCTAGAGAGTATTAAGGATTTAGAGAACATTGTAAACTGTGTTTCTATTGAAAATTTCAATAAACATCAAAGATGGCATCTTCCACTGAACAACCTTCCCGAAATCCAAATTAGTTGGTAGACAAGCCTTTGTGATTAATTATTCAATGATTAAGCCTTGTAGTAATGATCTTGTCAAGGATTTTTCCGAAAACAGGCAGAAGGCAAATAGGTCGGTAGCTCGAAGGAAGAGTTTTATCCTTACCATTTCCTTTGTAGATTGGAATAATAGTTGCAATTTTCAATTCTGAAGGAAAAATAATATACTTTAGGCATAAATTATATACGATGGAAAGAAGTCCAGTGTGACGCTGATGGAGGATTTTGATGAATTCCAGTGTTAGGCCATCTATGCCAGGTGCTTTCCGTGACTTCATGGAGGACATTGCAGCATCTATTTCATAAACATTAATATCTGGGTCATCTGGAGTGTTGGTTTATTCTTTAAAATTAAAAGTTTTTCATCTATGATTAATGTTATCTATAGAGTGGAAATCAGTGCCAAAAAAAAAAATGCATGAGTGTTTTTAGAGAGTGCTCTGTAGCGTTGTCAGTCAGATTGGTTGAATTTTCAGCCATTACATAGTTTCCGAGTTTGCGTTTATTGGTCCCCATTTTGTAAAAGAACGCTCCAAGGGTCGTTAGAACAATTTGTACAGAAATTCTCCCAAGAAGAACGCTTTGTGGTTTTTATTAACAATTTGTAATGCCGTTGTTCAGCAAGATAACTTTCTCTGTAGACGGCTCTTTGAGTATTATTTCTGCATTGCTGGAATCGTCTTCTTTTGGCATTCATTTTATTTTTTGTGATTTGGAATTCCGGAGTCTGCCATTTTACAGTTCTTTTCTTTTGAGTAACAATAGGAATGTTCCTTCTACAGGAGTCATTGAATGTTTTAATGAACTGTGATATATAGTTCTCAGCTTCGGATCTATTTTGAAAATTGGACGGCGACGTGCAGGTGAAGGGTTTTATATCTTTGTTAATATTTTTCCATTTTGCTTGACGAAAATTAAACCTTTCCTTTAACTCACTGGGATAGAGGGGAGCTCCTAGGTGCAGTTTAAAGCTAATATAACGGTGATCACTTAAAGAATCCGTTTCTAGAACAATCCAGTTGGAAATCGAATGAACAGCTTTGCCATTACAAAGAGTAACGTCTATGTTGGAATTACCATTTACTGTCTCAAAAGTAGGGAGATTATCTGGTTCATTTATGATGAAAAGATCTTTACTACTTACTAGGTCATCAAAATAATTACTTCTCGAGCTCTCTTCCTTATCGTTATAAAGTAGGAAGGAATGATTGTTACTGTCTCCATCCAGGAGAGTGCAGTGGAATAAGCTGAAATGATCAGTAATAGCAGAGATTTTATTGCAGTAAGAGAGAATTTCCTCTCGACAAGGTAGATAGAAACTGCATAAAATCCAATTTTTGTTATTAAATGCCAGTTCAATCATAGTGAAATAATTGTTACTATAATCACAAATGAGAGTGCACTGAAGTTTTTTGTTTGGGATGCAAATTGCAATCCAAGGGTACTGATTGGGACAATGGTAATAAAGGGTAACAGTAAGAGGAAAACCGGCGATTTGATTTTTAATGGAGTACGGTTCTTGGATTAGAATAATATCATAATTATTGAGAACGGAGCTTACCAAATGAGATATAGTTTTTAAGGAATGTTGAAGATTTATTTGAAAAATATTTAAATCGAAATCCCATTTATTGATATGGAATGCAAATTGTAGTCCATGGGTACTGATTGGGACAATGGTAATAAAGGGTAACAGTAAGAGGAAAACCGGCGATTTGATTTTTAATGGAGTATGGTTCTTGGATTAGAATAATATAATTATTGAGAATGGAGCTTACCAAGTGAGATGTAGCTTTTAAGGAATGTTGAAGATTTATTTGAAGAATATTTAAATCGAAATCCCGTTTATTGATAATTTGATTATCTTGAATGGAGTTATTACTATAAGAAAAAACATTCTGTTCGGAATTCTCCATAGTCAGTTTTCGATATTAATAAACTTCTAATCTTCAGTTGTTCGGGACAATGTTTACCTAAGGCATTGTGGGTGGGAGAAGTTCCCTTTTGCCTTATGCAGTTGATATAGCTGAGAGCGGATTGTTTATATTTACATTCCTTAAACGTGTGGTCTCCCCTGCAGTGACTACAAGACAATTTTTCACTTTTGCAATCTCTAGCATAATGTCCGTATTTACAACACTTAAAACATTGCGTTATGCCGAAATATATTTCTACGCTAAACCTAGACCTTTCAATGTTTACTTTGCCAAGTTTCAAAAAGACTTTTCTTAATTTTGGAGATACTTCTAGAACATGGTTGCAAATATCCTTTGCTTTCCCCCAGGAGAATTTGTGTTGTATATCTTTTTGGAATAATTGTAGGTTTCCGAAAAGTTCTTGCAAAGAAGGATTTTGATGTAGAAGCGTTTCTAGTAATTCGTTTTTTTTTTCGATGTTTTTAGGGACATTATAGATTACTATTTTTGGTAGTTTTCAGGTGGGTTCCCTTGAAGTAACGTTTTCTATTTTATTTATTTCAGTTATAAGAGTATCTGCTTCGACTTTATTAGATACTTCAATGATCAAGCCATTGTTGCTTACTTTTCTGACATTCTTAATGCCAATTTTCAAATTCTTATGGTTAACTTTGCTTTTGATTCTATTTTTAAGCTCGTCTCCAGTTTCTTTTGCATCAATACTTTTGATATATATTAGATTTTTTGTTTCTCGTTTGATCAGAGTTGAAGTTACTTTATTAGCATATGTGGCAGTTGGTTGACGTTTCTCAGCCTCGTTCTTTTTTAATAAATCATCTATTTTTCTGGACAAGGTGCGTAAAATATATATGCATCATCCTCTTTAAGAATATGGGAGGATAGGAGATTTACAACTTTATCAAAACAGCCGATCAAAAATTGCAAATGTGATTTTGTTCCAAGTTTAGAGTGTTGATTTTGAGAAATATATTCTAAAAATGATGCTTTTATTTCCTGAACTTTTCCCTCCAAATTGGAGGAAAGAGTAGTATTTTGAAGTGTGTCCAGGGTCTGGTCACTAGACATAATTAGCGATGGAATCTCTCAGAATAATTAATTATCTGAATAGATTTTCCAGGCGAGATAGAGATGACCTTGACAATCCCGCAGCCAACACCCACGCAAACCCAAAACAGTGACCGGCAGTTGTGGCCCCCGGAAAGCCGTTTTGTGGCCAATGCCTGTTCGGGAATTACTTGTCAATGTAATTCAAAAATCATAGATCCTAATAATTAGGTACTTACATCATTAAATGTCTTTCAGAGTCAGTAATCCAATAGTAGTAATTTTCAAATTGGAAAACAAAACATAAAAGCACGAATTGTTCGAAAGCAAGAGCACTGCAAATACTTGACTTGTAAAATCATGACATTCAATTATTTTATGAATGAAGTCATCAATAAATAAAGCTGTTCTTGAGTTTTGCTATTCATATTGAATCAGCTAACTTCAAATGATGTCATATTAATTGGTAAATAGCTAAATGATATTGTTTATTTATGTCGTCTTGTATGCTTTTGGTTTGAACATAGGTATGCTAAAGGTTTTGTGTGTGACACATTTATGTCAACATACTGATGCCACAATTTACACCTGTGAAAGCCAGCTTAATGCCAGTTTATGCAATTGTGTGTTGTATCAATCAGTGAACTTATTAAAAACTCATAAAATCATCTAAAAACCAATAAAAAGGACAAAAATCACAAAAATAATAATGATTAAAAAAATGCTAAATATAGCAATATCGAATTTATTTTTTGAATTTTTTTCTGCATTTAACATTTGCATATCTTCTGTTCTCTTCACAAAATCCGTAATCTAACCTGCTACAAAAAAATTATTCCTTAACACATAACAAAAAAAAATTTATGAATAAAAGAGTTTTTTTCCTATTTCACATTCCTCTATTGAAGAATAAAACTTAATTTTTATCCAAGAACTGAACATTTAGGACACAAAATATTCAATAGTCGACAATTAACTCAATTTCAAATTGAAAATAGAATGCACATTGTTCCTCTCAAGGCAAACTAGCAAAATTGCATTTTCTGTTTGCATTGTGTCCATAGTATAAATTTACAAAATTAATGAAAATATTTTGTATTGTAGGAGAGTAAATGTAATTTTCTAAATGTGTTAAGTAAAAAACAGTGTTGTAGAAGTACTGTGTTATATGTTGCTTTCCACAAATTTTCTAATCGTATTAGAGCAGGGCTGTCCAAAAGGCGGCCCGCCAAGCCATTTTGTGCAGCCCACGAGGTTTTCCCAAATTGTGATATAATATTACTTTTTAATGTTTTTTTTCATTTTTATTTATTACTTTTTTAAGAGATTAATAAAAAGAATCCTAAAATTAAATTATATTAACTCAATTAGTTAATTTTTCTTAATTATTAGTAATTTTTAATTATCAACACCTATCAATGATATCAAATTTTTATAAGACTTTCAATCATGTCAATTTTATCTTTTGGTTTCTATCACTCACCATTTCAGTGATTGTGTGACCATTGTTGTAAGATTCCATTTTAATTTTATTTTACTGTTTAATTTAATTTTTATTTTATCATAAGTTCATTGCATTTGTGAAATAAATGAAGAAAAATGTAAAATAGAAAATGAAAATTGAGTATACATAAAGTGACCAACTATTTTTGGCGCAAAAGGAGTACGCCCGCCACCCAAGATTGCTCCTCAAAAACTGCCCGAATATTTTTGAGTCAAGAACTGAATGACCTTTTTTTTTAGGTCTCGTATTTTGTGTGACGTGAAGTGAAGACAACCAATAATTGGTCATTTGGTCATCTTCATTTTTCATTGGATATGGTGATTGGGTTTGTGGAAAAAAACAACTGAGTCTTCTTCAATCGACTATATTTATTTTTAAAAGTCATTCTAATATTTTAAATTTATATGACTTTTAATTATTAAAATCATATTTTTGTGTTGTATGAATTTTTCTGGATAATTCTGAATTTTCTTCCAATAGCGCACACACGTCAGAACAACTTGCATCCCCCATGTTGAATTTAACCGTTAAACTGCAGCTAGGCGTCTCACATATTTGCGATTTTTCACTGCTCCAGTAATCATTACCAAGCGAAAATACTCTCTCTACAGCTGCATTAGTGCTAGGGCAACATAGTGCACATTCAATTAATAATTTTAAGTTAATGTATAATAATCGTTATAGTTTTTATGTTTTTAGGAGTACAAAGGAGTACAAAATAATGCAATGAAGTACAAAAGAAGTACGGTTCACAAAAAAGGAGTACAAAACTCCCTAAAGGAGTATGTTTGGTCACCTTAGTATACAGGAAAATCTGTGCTAAGTGGCCAGCTTTCGGCAGCCACAATCTTAGCCAATCTCTCTCTCACCAGATACACTTAGCTACAAATTTCTTTATTAAACATCAAAGTTTAAAATACAAAGTTTGTGATACAGTTTCACATTGTTAATTAAATCTAAGAAAAGAAATCACTAAGCACAGTTTCACATTGTTAATTAAATCTAAGGAAAGAAATCAGTAATTATATGTTTTCAGTTTTTCACTTTAGAATGCTCAGATGATAGAAGATCTAGAGCCCAGCTAGCATTTCTGATCAAAACACAATTTGCTGGCCACCTAGTAGATGTTGCACACAAGGTGCTGAATGTGTTCCATGGCCATAGCCAGCACATTGTACTGGCCATGGCCACAGAAAACAAATGGCCATTTTATACAGTTTAAAATTCCTGCAATATGCTTGGGCAGATATTAAGGTGGCCCTGATTTGCAGGTTGGCCACCTAGCTCAGGTGGTCAACACAGGTTTTCCTGAATTAGTAGCAGTGGGAAAATGATTTTTTCATAACAAATTACATGGGTAAACTATTTTGTTTAACGAATGTTTTCCTAATTTTTGTGATTTTGGTAGGAATATAATATCAATGTTTGGTACTTATTTGTGTGAAAGTGCATTTTCTAACATGAAGATAGTTAAGAATCGATTCAGAATCTGCTTAGGAGATTCTTCTCTTTTACATATTCTGTGGATAACTATGTAATTTACTTTCTCACTTACTGCTCCAAATAGGAGTTAGACTTCTTATGTATATGCCTCGCCTAACCCTGCTCGCTAGTGCTAAGAAATATACATAAGAAGTCTGTGGATAACTACAACAGAAATAGATATAAATATCCAGCCCTTGTAAATCTACTGCCCACACTCAGTTTTCACATTAAATAGATACATACTTTTTTATATTTTTTAATTGTTTATATTTTATAATTTTTTGTTAACATGTTTATTGGATGCAATCTGTTAAATATAATTTTGTAATAAGGTTTGCTAATCTGGAAATAAAACTGGTTTCCAATATAATTTTGTAACTTTGTAATTTTTAATCTGAAAATAAAATTGGTTTCCAAAAAGCATTATATTTATGCAGTCTATTTGTTGAGATAATAGCATACTAAAGCCCCTTTTTATAACTGTGGCCTTTCACATCTTCATTACATGGCTATGGCCCTTGGGTTCATTATAATTGAACAGCACTGTGTTAGAACAAAACAGTGTTATACGAGTGTTATCTGTAATGTGAATTTCTGCAATTGCAAGATTTCTAAAAGTGACCTAAGTGAAAGAAATTATCTAATGTCATACTGATAAATGAAAAGTGAACATTTATGACTGCAGTTGATTTCAATTTATAAATATTTCCAATTTATTTATAATTATGACTGCTTTCTTTAAATTTGCTGGATAAAATGGAAAAAAACAGTCTCTGAGGTTTTCACTCTAATGTTATTTTGAAAACAGTCTGTCATTGTAAATTAATATATATTTACAGGTAATCCTCAATTTATGATGGGTTTCTGTTCAAATGTCTCTGTCATAAGTCAATTCTGACATAAAACAAGGAATTTTTAATTCTTGATTTCTGTTTTAATATTTTCATAAATTAAATTTCTATTTAACTTAAAATGGTTAAATTTAAAACTTTCCTTGCCTTTTTTTAATGTTGGAATTTTCATCAGAATTATTATTTCTTGCTTGCCCACTAATGGTGACATGCAATGCACATACAAAAACAATGTGATATATGTATGTATATGCAAGTGGCAAAGTTAAATTAGAGAATGTTTAATAATAATTTTTGGCTGTCATAAGTGTGAATTGTCATAAGTTGAGGACTACCTGTATTGTTGAAAGGCTTTGCTTGCTGACTAACAGAAATGCTGTAATGTGTACACAAAAGCAATGTGATATATATACACTGGATTCTGCTTAATTGGGACAAATCTCAAAGAACGAAAACCAAACTAATAAACTAATACAATGACAGGACACACAAAAAAAAAAACAAAATGTATAAAATAAAAAAAAAAAATTGTTATAAATATGCCTTGAAATGTCAATTGTCAAAATTTGATAATATGGCTTAGAATAAAATTGGCGGGAAAAATACAACTAATGTCATCCGTCGGAAAAAAACAAAATTACTTTCCAAACAACCCAATATATATATTTTTCTTTTTTTTTTATGTTTCGTATTATTAACATTCTTAATAAAAATTAAGTTTTTTATGTGGAATTAAAGAAAATTATTTGCTTTTCATTGGGTTTGGAATGTCTCTTTCCTTTTTGTATTGGTTCTGGGTCTCATATAAACACAGTTTCACAAAACATACTGTTTTTCAGGAACCTATCTGCCATGTTATAGGAGGGATACTTGTATATAAAAATTAATTATATATATATAATATTATAAGTATAGATTTTATTAGTACTATTATAAAAATCGTTTTAATATCATTAATGATGATAAAAATCTGACGAGCGTTTTCATTAGTACTATTATTAAAAATCATTTTCATTAGTACTATTATTAAAAATGATTTTCACTAGTACCATTATAAAAATGATTTTCGCCAGCTCTAGTTAAAAATGGTTTTCGCCAGCTCTAGTTAAAAATGGTTTTCGCCAGCTCTAGTTAAAAATAGTTTTCGCCAGCACTAGTTAAAATGGTTTTCACCAGCATTATTATAAAATGGTTTTCGTTAGTACTATTTTCAAAAAAGATGGTTTTCTATAAAATTATTGTAAAAATGGTTTTTATCAATACTATTATTTAAAATCGTTTCCATCAGCACTGATATTAAAAATCGTTTTCATCACTGTCATTATTAACAGTTAATAATGGTATATTAATCGTTAAAATAATGGTAAATTATTTAATAATGGTACATCAGCACTATTATAAAATTAATTTTTAACAATGGTACTGATGATGGTTTTCAACGGTACCATTATTAAAAATTTTAATAACAGTACTGATGAAAACCATTTTTGTGGTAGTACTGGTGAAAACAATCTTTATAATAGTACTGGTGAAAACCATTTTTATAGTGATACTGGTGAAAACCATTTTAATAATAGTACTGGCGAAAACCATTTTTATAATGATACTAATGAAAGCGTTTTATAATGGTACTAATGAAAACAAACCGTTTTCATTAGTACCATTATAAAAATGGTTTTCATTAGTAATATTATAAAAATGGTTTTTATTAGTACTATTATAAAAATCGTTTTAATATCATTAATGATGATAAAAATCTGACGAATTTTTTTACGCATCTAAAATTATCTAAATAACAAATTTGTAACATCTTAAACTATAAGTATAGCAATTTTTTTCCAACGAGTTATAAATAAAAAAAAATTACTGTTTAAAGAAAGTTTTAATATATCGTATTTTTTATCATCATTCGTCTAATTGCTGAGACGAATTTAGTACTAATTTTTCGTTCAGGTAACTACTTTTTTCTCTTTGCAGTATATTCAGTCTCAATATTTATTTTAATCATTCGTTTCAATCGTTAAGACTACTAAATCTAGAAATTCTGTCTCATTATCTTTTAAAAAGAAAATTACATTTCTTCGACATTCATGATGATAGTAATAACAATACTCAGAACAAAAATAAAAAATAAAAAATTGGAGATTTATTGTTAAAATTAGATTTCCAAAAAATAATAATAATAATATTCATCAATATAAACTTTCTTACGTAATAATAATTAAAGTTTAGGAAATGACGCATTCCCTCGCGTCATATGTAATGATGTTGTAATTATACGTCACTTCCTAAACGCGTTTAAATTAGAATATAAAGTGTATTGAAATTCCGTGTTTTTTTTTTGTTCTTAATTCTAATTTTTTTTGCGGGAACGTCTTATAAAATATTGGATGAATAATTTAATGTAAAAATATGTTATTTTTTCGCTTATTTAAAAAAAAATATAGATATATATAATTTTTCAAAAGCTTTTACAAAATTGCTTTTATTTAGTGTAAAAACTTGACTTCACTTTATGTTATTACTTTTCCCATCAAATAATACCGTTAAGGCGGATTTTAAGTATAACTAAAGCTTAATCGACGAGTTTACAAGGTTGGTAGAAACTTGGCAATTGGAAGTGTACAGTGCCTAAGAAACCAATCGCTCAGAACTACATCATTTCTTGAAGAAGAAGAAGAAGAAAAAAAAATTTATTTCTAGGGTATCGACTTTAAGAGTTGATCTCGGCTTTAAAAACACGTTCCGCCATGCAAATCACGCAATTTTAAATGCGATCGCGTGATTAAGAATGCTCTTTTTTATATATATGTGTATATACCTTGATTAGATAATATCTGGATTTAATTAAAGGGAGTCGCAACAATGCAAATGTAAATCTATCCGAGCAGGCATTGCAAAACTTTTAAACAAACTAAGTCGTTACTTAATTATTCGGTACGATAATAGGGTGCTATTAATTACCAGAATCACGTGATCGACTGTTAGAAAAGTGGTCATCGTTTCCTTTCTGAAAGTTGAAGAGGCAAGGAGAGGGAGGAAGACTGAATTTACAATTCCCAACGTCAATTGATGATGTCTCTTTAATCACCCGACACCAATATCATTATTCATTTAATCTCCTTTTGAGACGTTTTAAAAGAAAATGAAACTGGAGAAAATTCAGGAAAGAAATTTAAAATAAAAAAGAAGAAGAAGGGAAAAAAATCAATTTTACAGAAGTTTTCTTCTCGTCACGTGATTCTAAATCATTACAAAAACCCCTCGCTGATCGCTGGGGAGGGGAGGAGGAAAAGAAAAAAAAGAAGACAAAAATAAAAGCTTTTGTTCGTGATAAATCAGAAAATAGTAATTCGCACGCAAAAAACAGATAAATAGAAATCGAGATCACGTGAGATGTTTTAATTATCTCAATCGCTTGATTAATTAAAGCAAATAAAAATGTGCAATGCATAACACGACCCGGGCACGAGAGATGTGAAACCTGTTTCACACTTTATTTCCTGCCTAATCACGTGACACGAAATTATCCTTTCGGCCAAGTGATCAGAAAGGTTGGAAGACATAAGAAGCAATTTACAAAACAATAGGGAAGAAAGAAGGAAACAAAAAAAAGAAAGAAAAAAAAATCACATAACTCGTTCAGAGAAGAATGGCAATTTTTGGAACAATTTGATATCGTTCGCTTCTTAAAAAGTTTCTATCGAAAAAAATATATATAATTGTATATAAAATTGAAATTTATTTTTTTATTTATTTATTATAACAGGAAGCATAACGAGTTTGTAAGTAGAAAAATACAGTGGGTGATCGGTCAACGAACAGTTCGGATAACGAACACTTTTTCGAAAGATTTTGGGAAGCATAACGAGTTTGTAAGTAGAAAAATACAGGGGGTGATCGGTCAACACAGTTCGGATAACGAACACTTTTTCGAAAGATTTTTGTTAGGTTAACGAACACATGTTCGGATAACGAACACCTCACAGAACAAACTGTGTGACCCGCGGACTGACAGATGACAGGTCAGCCGGATGGCTGCGTGGTAAAGCTGTGGCTTAGACCCGCGGACTGACAGAATGACAGGTCAGCCGGATGGCTGCGTGGTAAAGCTGTGGCTTACCATTATGGATGATCCGGGGTCCCACTCCTCCAATTTTTCGGGAGGAATCTGGGGGCCCGGCCCGTTGAAACCCATCGTTCAATCTTCCGGTTCACCCCATCATGGGTATTGATCAGCATATGATGATGGCGGCTCTATAAGTGGCGCCTCCAGATATAAATATTCCATGAGGATATTTCGGCTTAGCTACCTAACGGAATGATAGACTTAGGCCTTGTGTGTTCATGGACTTACAGAGGATGAACGAGGAGAGAAACTCTCTGACTTCATGTCTCAATTTGGACTTCTTTCGATGATTGTTCTCCTCATCCAACCTTCCACATTACTACTAGAGAATACTGGATAGATATCGTTTTGGTAACGGAAAACTTTGTCAATAAAATCAAATTTTGTAAAACCCTACTGGAAGAGAGCCTCAGTGATCATAGTTATATACACACAAATATTTGCCTTGAACTTCCGAGACCAGGAATCAGCTGGATTGCCTCACAAAGGTTCACGGATTGGGAAACTTTCAAAAAAAAAGTTAGTTCTTTTTGGCTTGAAAAAGCTGAGTTAACTAGACAACCGATTAATATTGATAAACTCATTGAAGAACTGAGAAACTGCTTAAGTCATTCTTTTATTGAAAGTACCTTATGTACTACTCAGAAATACAAATGTCATTGGTGGAGTAATGAGCTTCAGGCTAAGAAAATTGAAGTTAGAAAGAGGCAAAGACAATTCAGAAGGGAAATGGAGCCTATATCTAGAGAGGCCAAAAGACAGGAATTCCTTAAACAAAAAACAGAATATAAAATAATGATTAATAAAGCTAGATCTTCTTCCTAGGAAAGAATTTTGCACAAAAGCTGATCCTAAGAAACACTGGAAAGGTCCATACAAAATATTATTTAATAAGAGAACTAAAGTCACAGTTCCTGAAATGGTCAGTAAATTGGATGGAACCTTTACTAAAACAAAACAGGAATCTATTGAATACATTCTTCAACAATTATTCCCAATGGATGATGAAAATGACGGTGATGAAGGACATAGAGAAGACAGAATATATGCACAAAGAATTCCAAATACTGATAATGATAAACCATTCAGCTTCTTGGAAATTAAAAATATTATTGATTCCTTAACCGTGGACACCGCACCTGGACCAGACAAAATCACTGGAAGAATGATCAAAAAAGCTTTCCAGGTAATTCCACTAACATTCAGTATCTTATTTAACGAGTGCTTAAAACAGGGCTACTTTCCAAGAGCTTGGAAAAAAGCGGAAATTAAACTCATCGTAAAACGGAAAGATTGAGGATCACACCGCAAAGTCCTACAGACCAATTTCCCTAATTTCAAACATTGGTAAAGTTCTTAATGGGCTTATTATTAGCAGATCCATATTTGCTGACTATTAAAACAAACGTTTGCACATGCTCGATATAAATTATCGTGAAAAAATTGAGGATCACACCGCAAAGTCCTACAGACCAATTTCCCTGATATCAAACATTGGTAAAGTTCTTAATAGGCTTATTATTAGCAGGGTTAACTGGCACTTCAACAAATTTTCACCTCTTAATCAAAAAACAATTTGCATATCAAAAAAGGAAAAGTACTATCGATGCACTTATGAGAGTTAAAAATTTCATTCATGAAGCCTGGAACCAAAATAAACATGCACTGCTTCTTTCGATAGATTTTAGTGGAGCATTTGACTTGGCTTGGCATCTTTTTATACTGACAAATCTTTTTAAAAGAAAATGCCCTCAAAACCTTTGAAAATAATTAAAAACTACTTTGAGGATAGAACTGTCCAAACAATTACACCCAATATTGAAGTTTCTAAAACTGTTAACAGAGGGTGTCCGCAGGGGTCCCGGTCTGGACCGGGACTCTGGTGTATATTACTTGATGACCTACTGAATATTAAACTTCCTCTAGGATCTGAAATACAGGCTTATGCAGACGATGTTCTCGTCCTCTTCTCCCATCAGAATAGAGATATCCTTGAACGGCTGGCTAATACAGTATTAAGAGAAATTCAAAATTGAGCTCATAGAGCTAAACAAAATATTAATTTTGAAAAAAGCCATGCTATTATACTAACTAAAGGTAAAACATTACAGAAAAGACTTAGTATTGGAATTGACAATCATAGAATCAAAAATGTTGATACACTCAAATACCTTGGTATAATAACAGATAGAAGGTTAAAATGGAATGATCATATACAGTATGTTATTAAAAAAGCTAATGAAATTACTAAGACATTGACCTCTGTGGTTGCAGGTGGATGGGGACTGGATTATAAAATTACTAGAATTATTTATAAAGGTGCTATCGAGCCCATCATTACCTATGCACCCCCAGTTTGGGAAGAAGTGCTGAATAGGCATTTAAATAAGAAACTCCTCAATTTACAACGTAAATCTACTTTACACACTTAAATAAAAAGAAACTTCTCAGTTTACAACGTAAATCCACTTTACGTATCTGCAGAGGATACAGAACGGTCTCCACTGAAGCCCTTTTGGTAATTTCCTATTTGGACTAATACCTATTGACGTAAAAATTACAGAGAACTCATTAATCTGGAAAACTGTGCATAACTTTGGGAAGGATCTTAACCAACTCACTGAGAATAAAAATTATGAAATCTTTGGGGAGCTTTCTGAGGCTTACAAAATTATCATCGGCAATCACCTTGAAGTGGCAAACACAGACACTCCTTCCTGTCACATTGCTGATTTGTGTGAACCTAATTTCTGTCAGTACGACGAAAACTTTAAGGGACTCAGTATTTACACGGACGGATCTAAAACCACTGATCATGTTGGTTCGTAGTATATAACAGTACCAAAAGAATCATATATCAAGCATATCAAAGACTTCACAAATTCTGTAGTATCGTACAGGCTGAGTTATTTGCAATTCTCAAAAGTCTTCACTTCATTTGCAAAATGACACTGGTTCTCAAAGGTACCAAATTGTGACAGACAGTAGAGTTGCTCTGGCACTCATTAAAAAGCCTAAAAACGTACATCCTTTAAATTCTGACATTTTCAAAAAACTTAATGACTTTAAACTTCATGATAAGGTTCAATTCTGTCACATTGTTGCGCATCAAAACAATGTTGGTAATGACAGCTGATTTATTGGCTAAAAATGTTTCACAAGTTGTTAATGAAATACATTGCAATTATCTTCCTGCTAGTTTAATTCGCAGAGCTATTAAAGAAAATACTCTTGCCAACTGTCAAAATGGCAGACTCACTTATCAATTTTTTCCGAAAATTACGGATAGACTAAAAAATTTTTAACAATTAATTATACTTTACTTTAAGAACTAAATTACAATTGATTTACTTAGAAACACTCATGAAATAATAAAAATTAATTAATTATTAAATTAATATCAAATATTTATATTTCTGTCAACAATATAAAGTAACATTAAAGTTAGAACTTGGGACTACTGCTTCATGAATTCTGTTCTAGTTCACTTCGTTTGCCGTTCTTACTTTTAAGACATTTTTTCCATTTTGTTTATTTTTTCTTAAAACAAAACAAAACTAATAGTTCGAGTAATTATCAGTAATATTTTCACTTAACATGTCTCTGAAAATCTCGAAACGTGTTTTCATTAGCCAATTGGTTTTAATTAAACGAAGTGATTCTAATTAAAACAAAACTCATTTAAAACGATTGAAGTGACTTAATTATTATAAAGAAAACTTTTATGTATTTGATTATATTAGTACCGCTTTCTAGCTTTCACACGAGATTTGAGTTCTACATATTTAAACTTTGATTTAGTATTTTCAGATTTGCTTGACGTTTATGCATCGATTCTTTACAGATTCTCAAATTTTTCATTTAAATATGAAAAGATATCTCGAATAACCTTTAAAACTTTTTCAAATTCCTTCTTATTTTTTGCATAAAAGTTCGACGAACGATTGAACTATGTTTCTAGGGCTTTGAAATGTTATATATTTTTAATATCTATATACAGTAGCGCAAGCACAGATAGAAGGGGGTTCCAGCAGGGTCGCTTGATCCGAAACCCCAAAATCTAGTATTTTATATTAAAAAAACATGAAATATGTATTTATGACTGATTGGTACGGTTCCCTTCTCATCTTTTTCTGATTTTGAGGCAGAATTTAGGGCATATTCGTATTTAAATGGCTGACAGTTTTATATTAAAAAAAATGTCAATAATGAAAGAATAATTTTTAATTTAGTTTTAAATTATATTATAAAAATTATTGGCAAAATATAATTAACGTTTTTAAAATGTTTCCAGTGAAATTTATTCATTTTTAAATGTTGAAATGAGAAACTTAACATTCTAGCTACTTTTAGATAAAATTTAATATAAATAATAAAAATATGTGCGGAAAATCTCAATAGTTTAAGACAAATTTCTTTTTAATTACAACTTTATTAAATAATGCAGTAGGGCATGTACAAATAGAAGGGGATGCCAGGCAGATAGAAGGACCCCAAAATCTAGTATTTTATGTAAAAAAAAACATGAAATATATATTTATGACTGACTGGTATGGATCCCTTCTCATCTTTTTCAGATTCTGAAGTAGAATATAGGACATCGACTTAACGTCGGTTTTTGTTAATAGGAAAAATTAAGTCTATAAAAAGCTGGGCTTCACAGGCTTAAAACGCGATGTAGATACTCGATATATTGATGCTGATGTTACTTTCGCTATATGGCTAGACGCTGCGTCTTTATTCCGAAGTTGACTCTTGTTCAACTTTCTACGCATCTTGACCATTCGTCCAGTTTGGATACGAGCTGGTTATTGAAACTTATAGAATTATTTAGAAGCTTAAAAATATTATTATCGACGTTACGGGGTTATTTATAGGGGGTCTAGATCGTTTTTTAAGGAATTTATTCGACTTTCTCGATTTAAGTTACGAATCTTGGGACGAATTAACGACGTAAGGTGAGGTATGACTTCATTCATATTTAAATGGTTGACAGTTTTATATTGAAACAAATATCACTAATGAAAGAATAATTTTTTTTAATAAAGTCGATAATAAATAACAAAAATTATTAATAAAACGTTTCCAGTTAAATTTATTCACTTTTAAATGCTGAAATAAAAAACTTAACATTCTTAGTTACTTTTAGATAAAATATAATAATAAATAATAATAATTTGTATGGAAAATCTCAAGAGTTTAAGACAAATTTCTTTTTTTTTTAAGTACAAATTTATTTAGTAGTATTTTCTATTTCTCTTTCTTCGAGTCGTAAAAATCAAGTATAATTTTAATTAAGGAAATATTTAAGGAGTTTATCTACTGACAATTAGGAAAATATCGTAAAATTAAATCTAAAATTCTTTTAATAATTGAAAACTAAACAAATATTTTTATCGAATTGAATTAATTAAAAAAAAAAAGTTTTTCGAATAACAAACCGAGACGACATGCGGTTAGTTTGTTAATATTTTAACAGATTGGAGAAGCCCTTAAGATAAAAATGTAAAGTTTTATTCGTTTATAGTTAAGTAGGTAAATTTAATTACGCTGTGCAAAAATATTTATGTTTGTAATTGTTTTATTTGGCGAACAAATGCTGTGTGCCATCAGTCCGATTTAAGATTCGAAAATTCCTATCCAGCGCCTAATAAAAATATGTTAACACCGACAGACTATTGCAAGAGCAATAAAAGAATAATTTTTTTTTTTGTATTTTTTAAGCGCGGAATTGATTTGGAGAGAGATTTTTTTTTCGACGATCATAAAAAATAACCATCCTTGACGTGCAATTAATTTTATGTTCTCGACTAAATGTGTCTGGTTGGAGTTTTATGCGAACGTCGACAGCTAGATACGAACAATGTTCCCTGCAACTAGTTTTCTGCTCCAAAGAAACTTCTTGCACTTATCTGGTCCCAATTAGAATTCCAGAGTTTCTATTCTCGATCGAAAAACTATTTTTCCCGAACCATTCTTTTTTTTTTTTTTTTTTCAAAAAATCTTGACTGGTACAGAATTCCAGAGAATCAAAATTTTTTTTTTTTTTTTTTCCTTTTTTTTCCCCATTCACAAATTGGAATCGGACATACTTCAACGATTTATTGTATTGCTTTGGGTTAATGCAAGAGCAACTTAGGCGGTAATGTGGCTCGTAATTTTGGACGATATCCATTCGTGAATACAGGATGGTACAAGGAATGTTTCAAGGCCAAGATATTACTCCAAGGAGCCAGGATTTGTCAATCACGAATATCTCGCATCGAATAGACGTGGGTTTAAGGGGCACCACACACACTCTCCTGTCACTGATGCAGCTGTACCAAAAAGATTCTCTTTCTTTGAATGATTACATTAAGAAGAAAAGTCGTAAAAATGAGTCAAATTATACTCTAAATGCGAATCGTATTTTTACTGTTATAAATTTTTATTGTTAAGTTGAAACTTTTTACATTTCAAGTTTTAAACGACTTCTTTTTTTTCATCATCATTGAAAAAAATCATTTTATATTTTTAGCTTGTGGAATTATTTCGAGAACTTTTTTTAAAATTATATTGCAAGAAAATTGCCATAATATTAGCGCAGTAACTTAAAACTTAAAAAATATTAACACTAATCGTGTGCTATCAATGCGAAAGTGTTACTTTTCTTTTTAATATTTTTATATGTTAAAATTATTCTGACAACAATCTGATTTAAATATAATATTCCCTGAAATTATTTTCCACGATTTTACTCCATCTGTTGCTAATTTTACTTTTTTTTTCTTTTTGTAAAACGTATATTTTCTGTATTGTCAGAAAAGCCATATTGTTTACTATAAAGCAAATACAATTTTTAGCCTAACTCTCAGAATTTTTTATGGAGAAAAAGTAAAATTTGTTTTTAATTTTTAAAATTAAATATTTTTTTACAAAATTTTATTTACAGTAGATTTGTAATTTTTGTTAATTATATTGCAAAAAAACTGTCATAATGTTAATGCAGTAACGTAAAAATTGAAAAATATTAACACTAGCAGTATGCCATCAATGCGAAAGTGTTACTTTTCTTTTTAATATTTCTTTATATGTAAAAGTTATTCTGACAACATTTAGATTTTAAATATCATTTTTCTTCAAACTATTTTCCACGATTTTACTAACTGTTGCTAATTTTACTTTTTTTCCGAAATGCATATTTTCCGTATTGTCAGAAAAACCATATTGTTTACTAAAGCAAACATGATTTTTAACGTAACTCTCAGAGAGAATTTTTTATGAAGAACAAGTAAACATTTTTTTTTAATTTAAAAAAATAGTTTTTTGTGAAATTTTATTTACAGTAGACCTATAATTTTTGTTTTCTAATTATAAGTCTTGAGAGGAATCGCTGAAGATATTACTGGTTGAGATACTCGCATTAGTGTGAAGTCACGAAACTCTCAACAATGATATCTAACTTTAACAAAAAAAAAGTTTTTCGTGTTTTTTATGTTTAACATAAATTTATTACATTATTGTTCATATATATATTTATTTAAAGAAAATTTCAGAAAGCGGATTTACTGTCTTCGGCCAGACATTTGATGCAATCTTCTAGAGATCGAACTTAAATCCGTGGATTTGTTTTATTCACTTACTGTAAATCCACTATTAGTTACTCGCACCTTTTATCAGGATTTCCTGTATCTTTACTGTCTGTATTTTGGACAGGTAATAACAAAAATTATCTAGGATGTCTGTTAAAGTTTAAAGAGAAGTTCGTTTCTTGTTCAACAAGTATAATACATAAAATATGTCATAGTTTATAATTTAAAACTTTTCAATATTGTATTAAAAATAGCATAAAAACTTTATTCAAATTAAAAAAATAACAGTAAAAGTATTATTTATCTTTAATGCAAAAATTCTGAAATTAAAATATATCGCTTCTGAAAGCATTCAAAAAAAATTTTACTGCATCGCGTCGCGAGCAAATGAAGCGATGCGACGCGTCGTCGTTCGAGAAAACTATTCACGATAAAATTATCCCATATTTTAGCTTATAATATCTATTTCTACAGTTATGTTAAGATTATCTCGAAAGTGCAGAAGCAACCGGTGACCTACAAAATGTACTAAAAAAAAATAAAAATTACCATTTAATGCTTTGCAAGCGCTTCAGTTTTCGCATTTTGGTACCTGAAGGCAACCAAATTCAATGGATGAACAGGACGATAATTTTTTTTTTATTTCTTTTCTTCTATCGGCAAATCAGACAATTTTGTCGACAGATTTGGGAATAGGAAAGGTGAAAGAAGAAGAAAAACTTGATACTCATGGGAGTATTACAGTTTGGCAGTCGTGGTTTTGCCACACAAATCAAGGAAACTTTGCCCAAACTGACAAAAGAATTTAGAAGTTGTTACATTATTACAACATTAAAAGTAAAAAAAAAAAACAACTTGAGTTAGTTAATATTCACCTTAATAATTAAAGCTGTTATAATTTAAAAAAAAAATTAGAAAATTTAGATGAGTTTTATCTAAAAAAACGAGAGAGGTTTTGATAGTCAAATTATCTTTACAGCACGAATTGTTAAATTATTATTATTTTTTTGCTGATATTTACTAATTGCTAGAAAACTTCTTCACGTCAAATCCAGTTCCTCTCTACGTAATCAACAAGATCTACCACTTTATTCTAATTATCACTTGTCACATGATACCTCATCCATCATATGTTAAATAAACATGGCTGGAAGCTAGTAAGAATTAAAAGAAACTTTTGTCTAACATGTAAGGTAGGCGTTTTATGAGCGGAATAATCATCTGGTGATATCAGCATTGATGGCGTTAAAATTTCCGAGCGGTGTCTAAGGGTCAAAGTTTTTGATCCATATATTCTCTAGCCAGAAACTACAGTGCAACATATCTTTCAATTAGAGAGCAATTTTAGCTTCTAAATAGACTTTCAAAGGAACTTCACAATGCAGAAGATCGCACTCAAAAGGAGGAAAATTATCCATCGAGCGCTCTTTGACGAGTATCAAGTTCCTGGTGGAACGGAAAGGCAAATTTATTAGTATACATTCGCAGAAAACTCTTAACTATATATATACATTCTTCCTGATATACCTCCATGCGGTCTTTCGAACCGATTAAACTTTAATAAAATAAAAGATCCTTTTGTAAAATCTTCATAAACGGCGATTAAATTCCTCAAACTTATTTATCTCTCGAATAATTCTAATTTAAATTTAATTTCCGAATTAAACAACTAGAGTTAGACTTTCAAACTAATAATTAAACAACAGTACCCAATTTGAAGTTGTTTAAATTTTGTAATTCTCCAGGTGGAAGCCGCGATCTTAATTTATTAATAATTAAATTTAAGACGGGAGGAAGTGTTATATAAACTCTTCCAATTGTTTTTTCCTTCTTTCCACGTAGGAAAAATCCTACTTGACAGTCTCTTTTCAAGAATGACAAGCTGCCTTAAAGAAGTTTCCAAGTTGCGTGGAGTTTTTGAAACATTTGTCCAATCAATCTTCCAATCTGGAATGGTACAGAGTAAGGACTCTATTCCTCTTGTTGTTACCGATCATTCTCTAACGCTATTGAGTGATAGATATTTTTTATATATATATATATAGATTCCAGAAAAAGAGAATCACTCGCTTCTTCCAAAGAAAGAAAAATCTTCCAGGATAAAAAAAAATTATCACTTGTGACAAGTATGAATTATTTAGCGATATATCTATAAAAAATATATATATTTTTCCCCCTCATGTTTCTTCCGTAATTTATCTATTGTATTTACTTCTAAGATATTATAATTATCTTTTTTTTTCGAATTTATTCCCTTATTCCCTGATGTGATTTCGCAGAAATCCCGAATTGTCCCTCAGGAGAAATTTTTTTGTTTATTCCTGTATTAACGGCTGCATTTCGCTGATGTTGAGGTAATACCGTGTATTAGGGAATGTTACACGTAAAAGAAAATTATTATTTAGCACATTTTCCCTCGAGTTTATTTAAATCTCTATTTTAAAGATATTATCTCTAATCCGGTCATAGAACGAGTAAATATATCCTTATTGAATATTAAGAAAAACTGTAGGTAGAGATACAATATTTAAAAAATATTTAAATTGATATTTAGGGAAAAATTCTCTTCCACGAATGAAAAATCCCTAATTAAAAAAAATTAGAAATAAAATTGTTCGTTAGGGATTTTTCTTCTAAAGAAATGAATTTCTTCTAAACTGTTTAATTGATAAATTTTATCTCCTAAATAGAAATATTTTTTAATACTGATAATTTCCCTAAATATTCAGTGAAGATTATTTCTGCTAGGGATTTTACTGTGATAGAACGAATTTTTATTGAATATTTAGGAAAATAATCAGTATTAAAAATATCAATTATCAATTAAACAATCCAGAAGAGGATTGTTTAATTGATAAATTTTTAGAAGAAATTCTCTTGCTCGGAAGAAAAATCCCTAATTAAGAAAAAATTGGGAATGAAATTGTTCGTTAAGGATTTTTCTTTCGAGGAAAAGAATTTTTCTTTTAAAAATTTTTCAATTAAACAATTTTCTCCTAAATCGAAATATTTTTAATACTGATAATTTCCCTAATTATTCAGTAAAAATTCATTCTATCACAGTAAAATCCCTAACAGAAATAAAGAATCTTTACTGAATATTTATGGAAGTTATCAGTATTAAAAATATTTCTATTTAGGAGAGAATTGTTTAATTGATAAATTTAGAAATTCTTTACCTCGAAAGAAAAATCCCTAACGAACAATTTCATCCCCAATTTTTCTTAATTAGGGATTTTTCTTCCAAGTAAGAGAAATTCTTCTAAATAGAAATATTTTAAATACTGATTAATTTCCCTAAATTTTCAGTAAAGAGTCTTTATCCCTGCTAGGGATTTTACTGAGACAGAAATTTCCTTAAACCCTAATTAGTGTAAAAAAGTTCTATTTTGTTTATCGATACATTTCCCAACATCAATTAAAATTTTTCCCTAAACAAAAGATTATTTTAAATCCTATTTAAAGTAGTTTTTAAATATAATTCCTCAACATGGTAAACAAATTTCGCTGAACTTTATTCCTAATGATAACTACTTTAAACTTGTACTACCTGTAGTATTATACAAATAAAGATAAATTCTTCAAGCTTATCTCTACGTTAAGAACTTCCTCTCCCTCCCGATATTTAAACAAATCCCTATATTATTTAAAATTTCGATATATATATAATTTGAGTATATGGAAAATCACCATACGATGCAAGTCGTTTCCCTACAGATCATGTAAATCCCTATTGATAGCAACCGAATAGCATTATACCCATTACTTACAGCTTTGAATTTTTAGTTTTATCCGCATTTTTCCCTTGGAATTTTAAACAGAAAGAATAATAAATTATCCGTAATTTGGGGAATTTCAAGATATTCATAATCTTTCTTTATTCCGATATAAAAATCCATCTCGTTTCTCATATAAAAATTCCACTAGTTTATTTAGAATATGAAAATTGCAGTATGCTACTTTTTAAATTTTTAAAACTGAATATGAGATAACACGGAATAAGATTTAAATATTAATTTTATGAATATATCATAATGTTTTCTTTAAGATTGCGGAATCCTTCAATTTGTCAGCACCGCCGAAATTTTGCAAGAATTTTTTTTTTCTTCATTTTTCTTTATGGTGCGAAAAGCAATTATTTATTATAAGGAGGGAGAAAAATTTTAAATTTTTAGAAATTTCCCTAACTTAAAATTTTTTCCTGCTAGCGAATTAAATTTTTTTTTTTTTTTAAATTTGATGGCAGAAAAGAAAATTAAAATTTTCATTATTACAGAATTTTATTAAATTTGTATAAAAATGATTATATGCATTTTAATTTCTAGATTTTCTTAAAAATTATGAAAAATCAACCGATTTATTTCCCTAAATTTTACCCTAAGATAGAAAATTTCCCTAGGGGAGTATTGACACAAGGAAATAAATCGGTACAAATGTATGAATTTAAATTTCGAAAATTTTTTAGGAATTAAGAAAAAAATCAACCAATTTATTTCCCTAAATTTTACCCTAACATAGAAAATTTCCCTAGGGGAGTATTTAAATGGGAAAATTTCCCCATATAAGTTATTTTTAGGGATTTTTCTGAAGAAAATGAATTTCTTCCCAAAAGTCATCAATTAAACAATTATCTCTTAAATAGAAATATTTTTTAAAACACTGACAATTTCCCTAAATTTTCGGTAAAGATTCTATCACAGTAAAATCCCTAACAGGGATTCAGATTAATAAAAGTTATTAAAGATAATTTTAATAAGCGTTTAAACAGACATATAATAATTTCACATCATGAAGGATTAACTTAATTAATTTTGAAATAATATCCAGATTAGTAATATATCAGTATACATGAATTAATAAACTAACTAAAAATTTTCTTTACATATTAAAAATTTATAATCTTAACAACAACAAATAAAAAAGTATTTTCATATGCTTACATTGAAAGAAATCGTACATTTAGGGAAATCTACAAAAATTTATTCCTAATACTAGCTCAAGAAGAAAAGTTTTTTTCTTTCTTTTTATTATTTATTAAAAATAAAAGATATAGCAAAACAAAACTGATGCATGCAAACGGAAAGAGCAATAGAAAGAGAGGAGGGGAAAAAAAAAGTCAAATTTTAAGTTCTAAGTTTCAATTTGAAACCGAAAGAAACACCCAAATAGTTCGAAAGTTAAGAAATAAACATTTGTTCTAGTATGTACTGAAAATGGCAAAATATTCTGTAAACGAATAATGGCTGTAAGAGATGAGAAGGAACAAGTAAAGTAAAATCGATACAAGACCAATCGACATATACAATTACTACCTGAACGAATATGACGTTTTGCATGACATTTAAATGAAATATATGTGATATAAAACAGAAAAAAGAATGCCCCAATCTTCAGTTTGATCCGGCTATTTTTATGGCATAAATATAATATATTTTAAAAGAAAAAGTCGAAGGAAAATATCTTCCATAATCCATTTTACTTATTTCTTTGATCGCGAATGAAGGAAAATGCTTTAATTCGATCTGCAACGTCTTTGAAATATAATAAAATATAACCTTACTAGACTGTTTAATGTAATAAAAATAATGAAATATGAAATTCTGTCCATACCGAACAAGTTTTTTTTTCTTCCTCTTCTCTCTTTCTCCTCATGCACTTCCATCTTTTAGAAGAGGAGCCAGAATGAGATATTGCAAAAGTTGCTCATTTAAAGCGTGCAATGCGCGAGTTTAATTATATTTTGCACTTTTAATTAGCTGCGTTTAATCACTAATTAATAGTTAAGAATGTTTGTTTAAGATCTTCCACTTTTAAGGACATTAAAATTAGTCAGTTGTATGTAGTTTAGAGAAGATGTATCAACTTTTCTCGGTAATGGTCGCAATTTTATGACTACCGGAAAAGAAAAAAAATTTACCAAGAAAATATTTTCCCTTCTCTTTTATATATTATCTACATTACAAAGAACAATAACTTAAATTTAATTAAAACACATTTGCTTTCATAGTCTTCTAAAATATGTCCTCCTCTTTTATAATTAGAAACAACGAGCAGTTTTTCGTTTTTTTTTCTTTTTTTTAAAGGCGTTTATAAATTAATTATCAGATTTTTCTAATCGATAATTCTTGATATTTTACTTTAATTAATTATAAAATTAAAAAAAGAAAAGAAAATTCAAATTTTACGAGAATTTCATAGCAAACTCAAGAAAAAAAAAATTTTTGGGAGTGAAGATCGGTTATCGTTGGATATTCTTTTTAAATCGCAGTTCTGCATGAAAGGAATAAAAGTTTTGGTGGAAAAATAAAGTTTTATGATATCTATCGCTTTTTGGTTCAGATATGTGGATTGTATCGCTTTTTGCCCTTTGCGGTCCTGCAATTTGGCTTCGAATGGACAATTGCTGCCGCTAACCACAGCCATACAATGTCAAATCCAAAGGATTTTATCGATATTTCTGTGGAATACTGTGCGTTCCCAACATTGTCACGCATTTCTCCTCTTTCTCCGGACATCTCCCCGGAGATTGCTAGGAATTTGATACGACCCGTCTGGCAACCACGCGATAGCCTCCCATACAACTAAACGTTCCAAGCATTACTCGAAATTTATGCACAAGCTAACCAAAATCATCTACAGATTAATCTCATCAAGATAAGATAACATCAACACATCCTTAACTCATTTTACGCATTATCCCGAACGGGACCTACGAAAGAAGGAATAATAAATAAAAAAATAATAATCTTAAATGCACTTAACTAATCCAATTTTTCGAAAATCGATTCATTACACGCGAATCGCGAAAGCAAACCGCGAAATTAAGTTTATGACCACAAACTGGCGTAATGTAATAAAAAAATCTGTTATATCCAGCTATTTATCTATCTAAGCTGCAAGCATCTGTTTTTCTGGCGAAAATCCGTGGAAAATCCTAGCGATCAGTTAAACATATGCTGCCTTCGTAATAAACCATTTACAAACTATAGCTTATATCGATGCTCTTACCTGCCTCCGCACAAAGAGAACCGAAGATAGACACTGAGTGAAGTCTCAGCATGGTCGGCAGGCACACTCGCCTCTCTATGTCCCGGATGTTCTGCTATCCCTGTGTCGTCTGGACTCCTGGCGTCTTTTAACGTGGCGCCAACGACGGACCACCGACTCCCTACGAAACCAATCCAATAAACAAAGCTCGCCGGCCAGGACTCTTCTATATACAGAAGTCCTGGTGCTCCGTTCCACCCTACAAGATGGCAAAGTCCGAAAAGGTGTCGAGTGAGAGAGGGCCAGGGCCATTCCCTGTCACGTGTTTCTAAAGCAGGCGGGTTCTCCTGTCGATCACCGCTTAAGTGGTAAGCTTATAGAAACTATACCCGAAACCCGGTTAGATAGCTCCTCTTTGAAGTTATGGCTTGAAAAGACACCGTTTAAGTTTTATTCATACGCCAAAATGATCTCTATGCGTGCCTTTTATATATATATAATTTTATTTTAGTTCTTCTTAATATTTTATAGATTGAAAAATAATCTAATCTGATACGCAAATGCCTTCTGATATATATATTTTTTGATAACTTTCTCCAATGCGGCTGATTACTCCGATTTCTATTTGTCACTTTGCCATCAGAAAATGTCAAAATAACTCGTGTAATGATTATTAATACCATACCGTTGGTGTAAATTATAACTTATATAACTTGACAAGTATTGCATATATCCCCCAAAAAAAATAAACATTATAGCAACGTTCTGCCAAAACACTTAGTTTCGAAAATCAATATTGATCGCCAAAAATTGGCGCTCGATACTTTTAACATATCTATCAATATCTCCATGCTTAATGCCCGAATGCCGATATCGGTACTTCATCTCAGTATCGAGTTTAGATTAAAAAGTTCCTGTTTAAGTATGTCCAAATTATAATGTTTCGATATTTGAAACTGATGTTTAACGGCATCGAAAATTTTGCATGGTGTATAATCAATTATATTGCAATTAATCACCGATAGTAAATTGATGTTCAGCATCTCATCAATTGATGCTGTATGTACTAATCTTGGTGTATCAATCGGCCTTCGAAATCTGCATATGGGTATCACTAACAGACTAATGGGACTGCAATTAAATCCTTACTGCCCGCATATAAGTACTTAAAAATTTTTTTTCGCTAAAATAACTAAAATATAGCGATCAATATAGATTGGAGCAGCGTTGTAATTCTGCAAGTGGATATGACAGTAACTGGTCTTTGACGTAGCAAGTGATGACATGAATCCTGTATCTCTTCTGTGATTGGTTGTCAGAGGGGGTTCTTTTCTGAACTCTGGAGCTTTCAGATGACTGACAATATCTCCATTACTTGCTGGAATGGATAGGGTATTTTTGCAGAACATGCGAACTTGCAGGTGGATCTTATTCTGTCATATCAATAGATATTTGAATATATATCACAGATTTAAAAAAAAATATTTTTTAAAGTTTTAAAAAAGGTATTATTACGAAGCATTTAAGATAACTTCGAAAACGTTCATTGGTCCGTAATAGCGAACAATTTCAAAACCGGCTAGTAGTAAAAACCGGCATTATTTTTTTAAGACTAAAAAAAAGGAAAGATAAGCAATTATAAAAAAAAATTAATAAATTTATTAAATAAATAAAATTTACTTAACTGAGATAGTGCTGCTTCTGCTGCTAGAAATTTAGCGAAGAGAGGAAAAAAAATTCTCATTTTTAAAGCTGTTTCCATACTTCTATTATATTTAGGGCTGTTACTACATCATGCTAGACAGGGATGCTTCCTTATCAGTTTTCCTTATCTTTAAGAAGAATGGCTGACGTTGCCTTGCCAATCCTACCGCTTCCTAACAAAATACAGAAAATAGATAATACTACTAGAATTCTACATTTAGGTTAGGATGAAGTGAAAAATAAGCAGAAATATAAAATTATTGATTAATAAAATCATATTATTTTAAACGATGACGGATTTTTATATAATTTAATACGAAAAAAATAAATTCTTAAATAATGTCATATATTAATTACTTTTAATAAATAAATATAGGTTCCGATGATGTCACCATCTGGTGTTAATACCGAGAAACAATATTAAATTTGTTTTTAAATAAAATAATACGAAACTATTTATTGATTATTTTATATACTGAAATTTAAATTTGTATTATTAACTATTATGATTTAGCATCGAGAATTTTTAAATAGTAGATTAACTGATGTTTAATCATGAATTTTTAAAATGTATACGAAGTCGATCACGTGATTCTGATGGCCAATAATATAACTCGAAATTTTTTTAAACGAGTTTAATGATAAATATTTTAAGTAATTATCGTAACTGATAGCGATAAAAAGTTAAATGTTTGCGTAGTAAATGAAAACTGACTTTTAAAATATAGTATTTTAAAAAGACATTAATTCCTAAACAGTATTGATGACATTTTTTATCCTGAAGGACGATCATTTTTCTTTTAAGATTGTATATCTTATATGTAGATAATATATCAAAAATATGATAAAATATTCAAAGCAGAATAATCAGGTTTAAATATGATGATTTAAATTATAAAAAATGAATAAAAAAAATTATTATTTAATCTAATTTAAATTCATTTATATTTTTCATATTAAATATATTTTTTTAGCTTCATCGGTTGGCAATACTGTGCGATCTCGATATGACGAAATTTAAATATTTTCAAATCGTCATAAATCACGTGAATTTAACAGCCAGTAATAAATTCGGAAAATTTTAAAATTTTCTATGTTTGAAATATGTTGATGGCTTCTACTAAAGCTTCATTTCCGCGAATTTTCGTGGAAGAACCTGTTAAATTAAAATGTGTCCGAAGTTTGGCGAATCTTACAAAATTATAGAAGAAAAAAATTTTTAATACTTTTTGACTTTATTAATATTCTGATTAAATATGTTTAGAAAAACTCCATCTTTAAAAGAATGTGTGCATAAAATGATAAAATATGACCCTTAAATTTAACATTAATAAGAAGCATGGAAGATTATTTATAAAGAGGAAATCATAAATTTTCGGGGAAGGAAAATTATTCAAAAAGTAATGGTAAATTAAAAAATGATTTATATGGTGGTATACATACGGAAAACAAAAACTTTTGAAGAAAGTCATCGAAGGATTAAGAGCATTAATAGCTTTTGAAAGCTTCTTTTAGAACAATTGTTAAGTATAGAAGACAAAAGAAAAAGATTAAAGGAAATGTCTGTTCGGAGTGGTTTTCACTTTTAGGTTCACAATTACAACAATTTATTGGCACCAATTATATCATTGACAGTTTAATTTTTATTAGTACTCGAAGAAGTTTTAAAAAGTTCGCGCACTCGGCATGCCACGTTTTGCGCGGAAAGAAACTCGGCTTAAGAAGGAAAAAAAAAACAGGAACAATAATAAAGCCGGAGATTAAACGGGGAATTAAGAAGGATTTAGGATAAATCGGGAACATATCCGCTAAATTATTCCGGATTTATTAATACTACACTGGGATTTCTTTTTTTGGCTACTCTTTTTACAAAATGGCGTATTTTGCAAACAATATTTTAAAATTTTCGCGTATTTTATACGCTTTTCAAATCCAATTTAAACGTAAAGAATTGGAAAAGAAATAATTGAATTAAGCGTCAATTTAGAACGTATTTATCATCATCTTAATTTTAATTCGGGTATTTGTTAAGGGAATTAAAATAGTACAATTTATCACTTTGTTTAAAAAGAAAGAGAAAAAGAAAAAATCTATAAATCGTCCACAATTGCGTGTGTTGTTTTAAATAAATTAAACGGCATTAAATCGTATTAATTTTAGCGCATAAAAGAAGAATTTATCGCGCGTTATCGATAGTTTGAAAAGACTAAATAATTAAATTTACTAGCCAATGACAGAAATTAATAAACATGCTGAATGTGCAAAGTATGATTCTCTGTTGTAATTATTAATAGTAACGGTTATTTCTACTGAAATATTGATTTATCTAAGAATCAATATCGAGTTCATCAGATAATCTAAATCTGCAGAGATATCAAATTTCATATTGTTTCTATCAAAGGAAACAAATGAAACAATTGATTATTATATGAACACTTTGTTAGCCTCCAATAATCATTATAATTGAGAGATCTGATTCAAAACTGTGGATTTTCATGTAAAATATGTTTGCAGATAATTTTATTTAATAAAAAGTCTGATAAACAATGTAGTGAATTCATAATGTGAATTTTATGTACACATTTTTCAGAAATGGAGGATATTCAGTACCGGCGCTAGAGCGAAAATTTTTGTTGCGCCCCCTCAAGTCGTTAGTTTTGAAAAATAAATAAATTCTTAAAAATATCGCACTTTACAGTCCGCTCACCGTTTAAATTATGTATAAAAATAATTGTGTGTCTTACTACAATAATAATAATAATACACAAAATGCGCCCTTTGATGCCCCTTAAATATCGGTGCCTTGAGCGGTCGCTCCGCTCGATCGTATGTTGAACCGGTCCTGAAGATACTAAAGGTGCAATTGTAATATTTATGATGAAAGGGGATTAAAATATTATAAAAGAATACTTTTTTTGTCCTTTTAAAAATAAATACAATTTAAAGTCTTTATGATTTTTATGTAAAATGCATTATATAAAAATGCCCGGTTTTCAAAAGAAAATTGAAACCCTAATAGTTTTTTATCCACATTGTGATGTAACATCAGATAATACTTTGCAACACATATTTTGATGATGATGGATGGTTTTTAAACCAGTTCTTTCGCTTTATTTATAGCACTTTTAAGAAGGAATTTTCAGTAACGTTATAAATAAAAATCTTTATAAATACTTCTGAGTAATATTAATGTAAATTGGTTAGATGATTTTTCTAAATTTTTGATGATGAAAAGAACTTCGTATAATTTTCGCGTACACGTGCACAAAAAAAACCCTGCACTCGATATTCTTGTTAAGATTTTATAGTGCTACAAGGAACGAAATTTATTAGTTAAGTATCCTTATACGCGTCACCTTTACGACTAATGATGGTTCTGGCTTTTACATATTTTTTTAGTTTTTTATAATTAAGTATTTCAAATCACAGAATATGCAAATTAACCATTAAAAATATTTATCGCATCATCTAGAGAATTTTCATCAACGAAGGGAGTTTAAAGAAAAAATATTCGTTTCGATGTTTATAGAGGTAAACACATAATTAATCGGAGATAATTTAATAACTTTTTTTTCCTGCAGGAGATATAAATTTAAATAATATTTCTCAATCATAACTGCTTGGCATATGCCTGGAGAACGATGATGTAATTTTATTAAACCGAGATGTGCGCCATTTTCACAAGGAATTTTAACTGCTATATATCAGGTCAGCTCAAAAGGCGGCCAGATAGCCAAGAGGTAACGTGTTGGCCATGCAGGAGGACCTGGGTCTGGTCCCGGATTTTTTTCGGGGTACTGGGCTCGGCCCAGCGATCCCCTTCTTCACCACCCGGCCCCCTCCAAGGGTGTGCGTGCAGCTCCTGGTTGGAACTAGCCCTGCCTCCTTAGTAATCTCCCTGATTGGAAAGGAGGGGTATGTATGCAAAAAAAAGTCATCTCAAAAATAAGGTCATTTTTGGCATTAAGTTTAGAAAGGATATAAAAGTTAAATCATTTAATTTAAGTAAGTATATATTCTCCATTTGAATCAATAATAATCTTCCAATATTGTGAAAGCTTCATTCATGTTTAGACAAGCACATTATAACAAACGACACTAATTTTGGGATGACCTGATAGTTAAAGGTAAACTATATACCAGTAGCGTATCTAGAATATTTGGTTTCCGGGGCGGCATTTTTTGACCCCTTTCCCCCTCCAAAAAACACATGTTTTAACTTCCATCATACATTTTCTTAAATAAATTTTAAGAACTGAAAATTATACAAAAATTTTTATACAAATATCTGGTATATAGTAATGATACTCCATGCTCTTGATCCCCCATTCAGCTTGGTACCCGGGGCGGAACACCCCCTCTGGATACGCCACTGCTATACACCATTACACACGTAACACTAATTAAAAGTACAGTACACTACACCTAATACTCACATTATACTAATCAAAACACTAAAATAACACTAACATTAATAAATAAGAATGACATTCACTTACTTTTTGCGTCCTTTACCGAAATAATCATTAATGACATTTATATATTAAATAAAATACTTTAAAAAGGTGTTGCATAAGTAAAGAAATAATCATTAATGACATTTATATATTAAATAAAATACTTTAAAAAGGTGTTGCATAATTTATGTAACTTTTATACAATTAGTTTATATAATTTAGCAAATTTATTAATTCCATTATATAAATAGCATTAGACTACACAAAATTACTGAGAATGAAATAAATATTTATGAAACGTATTTAATTAACGGCGGTAAAAAAATGCATATATTTAAATGCATCTCATCCCGCCATCTATTGCGAAATTACGACATTAAACTTAAATTATGATATCATATAAAATGAAATAAATATTTATGAAACGTATTTAATTAACGGCGGTAAAAAATGCATATATTTAAATGTATCTCATCCCGCCATCTATTGCGAAATTACGACATTAAACTTAAATTATGCTATCATATTTAAATTATGCAAATGATACGTACTTAATAGTTTAATCGTGGTATAAAATCAATAATATAGTTTGAGAAATAAAGAATTCTCCGGTTATTTTATTTTTTTTCCACCTAACTCGCACACTTCGATAACTTTGATTGCTCTCCACTCTATATGCTTCGATACACAATCATCGTAGCGTATTTTAGAGACTTAATGTATAAAATATCTTGGAAAAATTAGATAAGGTACGAAAAAAGGGGGAAAAAATCCCGAACAGTTTTTGGTTAAATAATTTTCGCTATTGGAAAGAAAAGGGAAGAGAGTGAAAGTGATGCTAAATTCCTACTGTTCCGCATCAATCGGAAAGAGTGATACACGAAGCTAAATTCGGCAATAACACTTGACACGTCATCTTCTGATCGCTGGAGCGAAAATAAAATTAGCACCACCGAATCCCAAAGAGAGGTTCGCTAACTCCATTGATGCAACCAAATCTCTATATTTTCGTTTCTTGTTAACTTAAATACACTCAATAATTAACTTTATCCTTATTGCATTAACTCTTCCTTTCTGTATCGTTTCTAATAATGGAAACTCTCTTTAGCAGCAAGAAGAACATAAAAGAAATAAATAAAATCGCCATCCTAACCTGTAAACAAAAATTTTTTATGCGTTTTATATTTTAAGAATTTATTTTTATATTAAACGGGAAACGAAAACATTCCAGTGGAAATTTTAAATACTTTTGAAGTATTTTAATTGATAAAGTTTAAAGAGGGTTTAACCAACAGGATTTGTAAGCTTGTTGAAACATCCTGATGTCATTGAGCAGCGCTCTATCTACTTGTGTATTGGTTCATTAAATTTTAGTTGAGCGTTTCGTCGCTCAGGGAAGAGACAACATTAATCATTCCACTTCATTCCTGTTGAGAGACACTTACTAACCGTTCATACATACATTTGTAGTAAAGCAACAGCAATTAAACTACAGACTGTGCAGAATCCGTGATTTTTTAAGCCCTCTATTTTGTTAACATAATTTTCTGTGATTGCGCCAAAATCAAAAAATGCGCTTTATATCTTCACGCTTAATTTTTTTTTGGTATTCCTGTTAAGGCATTCTTCGCATTCAAATGATTTCGTGTTCCTGGAGGCACTACGCCCAATTATAATTCACCACCTTTACTTTCTTCCCCATTCTTCAATAGAGAAGACAAATGGAACCAATTTGTTAGGTAAGAGGCATGCAAATCTATTCTTCAAACTAAAACGAAAGTTTTTCCTGCAATTTTAATTACACTCTTTAAGAATTATCCTTCTGTTGATGCAAATTCTCCAATGACGTCTAAAGAGAAATCCCTAGAGACCCCAACTAATGTTCCTTATTTGAATTTATCTTTAGGTGTGCTCAGGTCAATAAAAGCTCGTCAGATGTTCTTAATTAGTTCATCAATTATCTTCCGAGAAGTCGTTTTCCACATTTTATTTTTATTATTTTTTTAATATAATTAATACTTAATTTAAAATGATTATTTTTATCGTATATATATTATTATATAAATTATTAATTCGATTATTTTATATAAGGATTGGAGTATTTTAAATATAAATACTGATACAAATAAAATAAATAAAAATAATGAAACTTGTTCATATATAATAGTGAATAAAGTATTCTTGTTATTTGTAAAACAAACACGTCAAATAACGAACATAAACACTCCAAATGTAAAATTCTATTATTTTTCTGTGATGAGTTTTATATAATTTTATTTATTAAATCTAAATTAGCTTTATTTATGATAATTTAATGAAAATTGATTGTAGAAAGAGTAATTGGAAAAATGGTAGCAGATATGTTACAATGGGGCAAAGAATATGGCATTTTTTGTCAAAAAATAAAATTAGTTCTATAACAACAATCTACGTTACAAGTACACATTGCACAGAAAAACATATACCAGCATCTCTAATGATGGAATTTCAAAACAAAAAATCTTACAGCAATGGCATCGAAGTGGAATGACCATATATATTTATAGACCATGCCGCGGCCTAGCGCTGTAATGAATGCGGCCCAACATAAAATCGTAAACTTCATTAAATACTTAAAAATCTCAATGCTTTAAGGAAGTTTTTATTATTTAAATACCTATATACATTTCATATTTCCATTTTCTAAAATATTTCATATTTCAGTGATTAAAACTTCTTGCTCAATGATTTAAAAAAATTTCTTAACAAAAAGAAGTTAAAGATTATTATGCGACGACATTTTTGCATATTTGTCATGGTGGATATCATGCATATATTGTGCATTATTTATTATCTATTTTGCTTAACAATTATTGTTAGAATTAATATATTTTATGTGCGGCTCGAGACAATTTTTTTTTTTTCAAATGTGGGCCAAGGAAGCCTAAAGGTTGGACACCTTGCTCTAGATCAATGCTTTTCAACTTTTTTTTTTAATCTTATGGCACACTTAAATTATGATGATTGAAGAAAAGCTTATTTATGCATATATATTTTTTACTATATTATATATAGGTTTATTATAACAATGATATATTTGTATAAGCAATTTAAAGAGATTTTTAATTTTGATATGTACATTGATTGTGCTTTGGAATTCTTTCGAAAATAATTTATTTAATGATCTTTAGAAATTTTCGTGGTACACCTAAGATCCTTCACGGGCATACTGGTTGAAAATCATTGCTCTAGATGATAAACCAAGGTTTACCAGCTAGAGGATCTGATTTGGAGTCTTTGCTTTTCTTTTTTGCCAACATGATCCTATAGGCTTGATAGCCGCAGTGGAAGCATGCTGTACATCCTGGAGGACTTTCCTGAGTCCCACACTTCCAGATTTTTTCAAGAGCGGTACAGGTTCGGCTCATTGAATCTTATCCTCCATCTGACACCGATCCCATCAAATGTGTGGGCATCCATAATAGACATGGAAATGCCCTGCTGCTTAATATAAACAATATGAAAAGCGGCGTAAAACTACGAGAGAAAAAAGGCTCGCATTTGATTCCCTTTCCTACGAAGAGGAATCAATGCTAGCAGTTCATTAACAACTTTCTCTATTTTTCTTCTTCAGTGATGTGTTTTATACCATTTTAATGGATTCAGAATTATCACAAGTATATAGGACTTAAAATATAATAAAAATAATATTAACGAATAATCTATATGAATATATATGTATCCTTCAGTCTTTCTAATTTATTTTGTTTTCTAGATTGGCAACATGTTCTGTTTGTGACCCATTCTCTTTATCTTGGTGAAGATCAAGATGGCTGTCGTCCCAGATCGTTTGTACAACGGGTCTATGTCTGATATCGCTTTGATATCGCCTCAAAATCCGTGCGACAGCGAAGAATCGTCAGGTTTGCAAGACGAGGTAATGTCACTAATTTTTTGAATTATTTAAATGCTTGAGATGCATTATCGCATAATAAAAATATTTGCAAATTTATAAATAGGAGTTTACATTAAGTGCAGATGAATGTCTATGAAATGCGTTATTATTGCATGTGTAGCTTTTTGAAAGTACGTGGCGCACTTTGTTATAAAATGATTGATTGCTTCATTTCAAAAATAAATCTTGTTTATGCATTAATTAAACACAATACGAATAAAATCTAATAAATATAAATCGGAGTTTGTTTGAAAATTAGAAACATATGAAATATAGAAAATCACGATTTTGTTTACGAATTAATAGATATTTTATGATAATATTTGTCAGTTTATTATAGATTTGCGAACTATATTTATTGCTCTTACTGTATAAAAATAAGTTTTTGTAGTTCGATTATAAATGTGACAATACAGTATAGGTAATTGCAAATCATAAATTTATATTTTGCAAAGCAAATATAGGAAATTATAAATTAATAATTTATTAATATTGATTGTTCTGATTTATAATAGATTTTAATATTTTACTTACTGTACTTTATGAAAATTTTATCAAGTTTGAATATATAGTAAAAATTTTGGATATTTCACAGAGTAATTATAAAAATATATCAAAATAGAATAATGCACGTTAAAATAGGATTAGTGAATGAGTAATTTGTTATATATATTTTTTTGGAAATTTGTCCATGTACACATCTGTTGTTATTTATCTATTAAGCATTCAAATGAAAATTCGGGATTTTATTGACAATGATTATAAATTTCTTCAAGAAAAAAGAATGCATTCATGTTTTTTGGTTTATTTGTTTGAATTATTTTTTTAAGGCATAAATATTATAATAATAGTATTTATTATAGATATATTTTGCAAAAGATATCAAAAACAGTTTATGAAAATACTATATCTCTGATTAATTTGAGCTTTGACTAGAATAATAATAATAATAATAGCATTTTTATAAATGATGTCAAAAAATTACAAATTGCAAAAAATATATAATATTTGTACTAGATTTTGATAACTGAAGTATTCAAAAACTTACATAATTTTATTTTTAATGTATAAAAAATTTTAATATAATTACAGTTAAACTATATCTTTAGAAAGTTGAACAAATATATGTAACTAAATTGACAAAGATTTTTGGCATTCTTTTGTTTGCAACTTATCTTTTTCAGATTATTTTCTTATGAAATTTTTGTAATTTATTTATTTAAAATTCATTATTTTAATATAAATTGATGTAGTTGTTTTTTAAAATATATTCTATAATGCAATATGAATCCAAAAGAAATTTTAAAATGAATCCAAAAGAAATTTATATAAAATATTTTAATTATAGATGGTATTTCATATCAAAGGAATATTCTGTCATAATTGATCTTTTGATAAATGTCTTTATAAGAATATTGGTATTTCATTTCTGCATGATTTAGGGAAAGTAGATAATATCAGTATAATTGTTGCAATGAACAATGGAAGCTTTTTTTTTTTTATTTTATCTGCTGTCATCCTAAAATAAAGATTGACATGAAAAAATTTATATATTATTATTCTGACTACTGCTGTCATCCTAAAATAAAGATTGACATGAAAAAATTTATATATTATTATTCTGACTTTTTTTTTTTATCTTATTTTAAACTTATAAATCATGATGCTTAAAGTCAGATCATTCCAAAATTACAGAAAATATGACTATATTTGATATCATTTTTGATGTCATATAGAGAAAGAATCATATAATAAAAAAACAATGAAGCTTATTAATAAGAATGATTTAATTAATAAGTGAAAAGAAATTATGGAAGTAATGAATTCATATACAGTGAAACCCCGATTTTGAAACTTTTCGGGGACCGGCCCGAAAAGTCGAACGAGCCGGGAAAACGCACGAAACGGGAAACTCTGATGACGTCATAATAAAAAAAAGTTCGTTGAAATGTTACAAAAAATACTGTACATTATTAAATACTGTAATAGAATGCAAAAATAATATTAATTGTTTAAACTTTACGTCAGATAAATAATAGTGCACGTTATATATCGAGAAGCACGGAGTATTTTTAAA
>AYEL01080154.1:0-24870 GCA_000484575.1 Olivierus martensii
CAATCAGTTATCAAATTTTTAAAAATAATTATTTTTATTATATTATAAACATTTAAAAAGTGTAGTCTGATCAGAATAGAATAATGAATGATTACTTAAATGCATAAAAATATCAAGTGACATAGAAACTATTATAAGAATATGTAAAGACTTTAATGGACTTCTGATTTCCTCTTTAGTTTCTATGATTACTCCAGAAATAAAAATTTTTTCACAATTAAAAGTTTTTTATAATTGTTTTCCTTGATGGCTGCAAATTCTATAAATTATCTTTGTTTCAATAGGTAATTAACACTTATTTATTCTATTGTTCATACTAATTGACCAGCCATTCTATTTTATTCAAAACTTTGTTAACTTTGTGCCCAATCTTTTTGGAAGCAGTGCCACTATAAAGAACAAAAATGCTGTGCATGCCACTTTTTTTAAAGGTGATTTACATAAAAATAACACAAACAGGATACTTATTTTATTTAGTAATCACAAGCATAAAATCACATTTGTTAGGATCAATTAGATCATTGAATGTAATCTAATTGTGTAATGTGAATGTGTAAGAATGATTCGCGTCACTGCCGTGTGCCACTCTTATTTCTATGTCGTGGCACATGTGCCTCAGGTTGGGTGCCACTATGTTAATTAATGGTAAACATCATTAAAATAGGAAGAACTAATCAATATTTCCATCTTTGTTCTTATTGGTTTAAAGACTATAACATCATGACGATTTTTCTAAGGGGAAACTCTTAGTATTCAAATTATAGATAGAGATAAAATACTTTGATTTATATATATCAGAATTGAATTTAATTAAAATATATGGATTTGCAAGTATTATTACATATATATATATATATAATATACAGTATATACTCGAATATAAGCCGATCCGTGTATATGCTGACTACCCCAACTTCGGAGTTTGAAAATCGAAAAAAATGCATAACCCGTGTATAAGCCTACCCCCGACTTTAGCACTTAAAATTCGATAAAAATTTGAAAACGATAAATTACACGATCTTTGATTTTTAGTTACCGATATATTAATGCCTGATAAATTACATGATCTTTGATTTTTAGTTACCAATATATTAATGCCATTTGCCAAAAAATATAAATATATTTTACGAATCTTTAAATATATAGATATAAAATAAATTATTATAATATAGACACCAATATATCAATTTAAAATGTAAAATTTTACTTTACCCAAAGCAATTGAGCGCGTCGCGCTGCTGACTCCAACCAGCGTTTGTATAAGTGCATCAGATAGGCAACGCCACACTATGTGATGCGCCGCAACAGAGAAATTCTCGACAATAATCCAGCAAAAGTGATCCAATGCAGTGCGCCTACATATGATTCTTGAATTATTGTTGAGAATTTCTGCGTCATGCTGCATCAGGTAGCGCGGCATTGCCTATCTGATGCAGGTTGGATTTGGCCGCACAACGCGCTCGATCGCAACAACTTACTTTAATTAAATCAGCAATGAGTTAAATATAATAAGTATTTATTGATTACTAGCGAATGAATTAAAAACAATCTTAATTAATAATAATGAAAAATAAATATATTTTTTTACTCAAATATTCTAGGTAAGATTCTTGATTGATTGTCGAGTTTTTGCGTCGTGTCGTATCATTGATTGTCGAGTTTTCGTGTCGTGTCGTATCAGGCAGCGTGGCGTTGCCTATCTGATTACGGTATATAGACGCAAGTTGGAGTCAGCGGCGCGACACGCTCGATCGCATTGAGGTAAGATAAAATTTTACTTGGTATCCTATTAAATAAATTATTGCAAAATTTCCTTCCTGGTCTTTGGGAGATATGTTCAATAAGTTATGGTTTTGGATTATTGAAAAAAACTTTTATTTAAGATTCTTAAAAATAATTTCGGGGAATATCGTTAAAGATAATTCTGTTGATAATTAAATCATCTTCAAGAAAATAATAATAGATTTTAATCAGCAATTTTTTCAGTTGCCATAGACATCTATATTCGTTTTTTTCGGGGCTCCATATTTTTAAGCATGTAAACAAACTTGGCAAACCCCGAGAAGGGTTTTCAAAGTTTTCTTTTTTCCACACGGCTATTTGAACTTTTTTTTTCTTACCGAAAACATAAAAAAATAAAAATATTTTTGCTCCGTGGAAATTCTTGAGAAGTCAAAACTTTTATATGTTGCATAAAGTATTTCCCGGATCCATTTGCCTGGATCTCAAACGGTTTCCGTGCAAAAATTAAATCAAAAATAATAATCTCTCTGATTATTGAAAAAAACTTTTATTTAAAATTCTTAAAAATAATTTCGGGGAATATCGTTAAAGATAATTCTGTTGATAATTAAATCATTTAACGTGAAAAGTCAAAACTTTTATATACTGTATGTGTTGCATAAAATATTTCCTGGATCCATGATCTCAAACAGTTTCCGCGCAAAATTAAAGTCAAATCAAAGTCTTAAAAATAATAATAATCTCTCTGATTATTGAAAAAAACTTTTAAGATTTTTAAAAATAATTTCGGAGAATATCGTTAAAGATAATTCTGTTGATAATTAAATCATTTAACGTGTTGATATGGTAATGAATACAGTCGAAGACATTAACCAATCGCATAAGGTTTATATTAATTGAAAAATCTCTGTATGAAAAATATTGGGAGTTAACTCTGCTTCTACTTAAAGATACTGATGATGATTGTAATAAAGATGGACGAGGTTCATGACGTTGGTTTGATAAATGTGAGAAATGAAAACTTACTCTTTTATCTTTCACAGCCTCTCACAAACGGTGTAATTATGGTAATGGATTCTTAACGATTTATCTGGGAGCTGAGAATATCTCTCTTTGCATTTTTTTTGCCTATTTTTCTAATATTTTTAAAATAGGGACTAATACAAACCGTTCTACCTTTTTTGGGAACCTCCAACCATTATTTTAACTTCTCAGAAATATAGAAAGTAATATAAGAATTGAAATTTCCATATTTTACATAGTTTTATATGAATTTTTTACGAGTGAAAGCATAAGGAGAAAAATATTTTAAAATACGACCAATGAACAAGAAGACTGGCAGCCGTGAGAATTATTTAAAAAAAAAAAAAAATATATATATTTTAAATTCAAACCGATCAATCAGCAGAAAGATTCGCTTTTACGTAAACTGCGATTTTGAATTTTAAAATTTAAATCCGACCTATGAGCAAATATTAGCCAAACGCTTGTCGGTTATTTCGAAATTTGAATTTGAATATCGACCAATGACCGCGTTTTTGCAGATCACGTGAAACGATTCGAATTTAAAACTGGCCAATTAGCTGATTTGAGTTATTTTCGACGCTTCGGTAAATGTAAATCAAATTTAATTTTCTGATATAAATTGGAAACAAGTATAGATCGTCAAGAAACTACTAAAATATTTTGGTTTTTTTTTTTTATAAACTCTAAAACCTCACACAAAGTTTCTGGTACTCCTATACAAAATAAATCGTCAAGAAACTACTAAAATATTTTGGTTTTTTTTTTTATAAACTCTAAAACCTCACACAAAGTTTCTGGTACTCCTATACAAAATTCGCTAAATGATATCTTATAAAACTACAAACTAGCTTTAGGTTATTAATAACATCTGTCAAGTGGTATGCCGCAGAAAAAATTCCCAAATCACTTTTGATATTTTGAATTGATCCATTATATTTCTAAAACTGAAAATCCCTTTTAAATGGAGACTCAGATTTGAAAATATAGGGTTAGAAAAATCAATTCTTGATGTATTTTCGATATTGGATTTAAAATATTGTAAAGAAATTCAGAAAGAAATATCCGAATAATTCATTTTTTTTCCCTCTTTTAAGATTACTGCATTTGGCATACATCGAACTATTTTGTAAAGCATTAGTAAACTAAACTGATGGATCTCTACTATTTATTATTATTTACTAATTTTTTCGCCCAAAATGCGTAGATGTATACTGGTATCTTTTTCAAAATTAATGCATTTAAGCAAAAGCAATTGCAGCATCTCTATAAACGTGATAAAAACTGTAACTAAGCAAATAATCAATTCGTGATGCAATAGTTGGGATTCTTTTTTTTTGTCACGAAATTCTAAGATTTAATTCAGTGATAATCTAGTGAGAAAAAGGGAAGGCATGTGGATTTGTCATGTCACTCTTCTCAATGAAGGAAAAATAAGCTGTCTTAACCCAGATTAATATTATTGATCGATAGCCGGTTAACTCACGTAAAAATTTTATTTATTAGAATTCATGTAAAGTGTAATATTTATTATTTATTGTGATCAAAACTCGTGATAAATTTTTGTGTGGTTTCTGTAATTATATTGAAGTTATCTCGAGAAGTAACATTGTGTAAAGAGAACCTATAACATTCCCATTATCCTTATAGACATTTTTTCTATCACACGATAAAAGTAGATTGTTCAAACAATCGGATATGATCGAACTTTCTCTTAAGAAAACATGGCTATATTTTACACCCACTATTCACGTTGTCAGTGTTTTCCGCATCCCACAGAATCGAAGAGGTATCTTCCGTTGCTATAGTTACCACACGTTTTCCACCATCCCATCTTCGGTTGAAGGTCTACTAGAAAATCAAACTAGAAAGAAAAAAAAATAATAATAAAAAATTCCATTTCTGTAAGACTAGTGGACTTTGATCTTCTCGCCTTATTTTTGCTGTTTTGACCTGAGGAACACTTCCGCATTTCCAAAATTTATGTGGAAGTTAAACGAATATTCTGAATTTATAGCTTTACTTGTTCCTCGGATATCATGGTTTGATTTTGAAGAGATTTTAAATAAATTTAGAGGTTTTTAGTGAATAAAAGATGTAGTGGCAAGGCTATTGTTGGTTTTAAGTGCTCTTAAGTGTTGTACAGTATTCCTTGATTATTCTAAGTCATATTAATTTTTTTTTAATAGAAAAATTTTTAAATATATGTGCAAATATTTTAAAAATTAAAATCAAGGATGAGAGTAGTTAATTAATGATTTAGTCATAATTGCAAAATTTCTAAGAGCTATGTGTTAACCAAACATTGATTTTCATGCTGTTTAATTATAATAAGGAATTTAATTTCAATACCAAAAAGTAAATTATAAATGCTGCAGCAATAATTTTAAATGACAATTACACAATCTTTAACTCAAACAATATAAAAGGCTTCAATAATATTCTATCCACATCTTGTTTTGGGAAAGATGTGTTAAAGGGGTAATTTCAAAGGGTAGAAAACAAAGGAATTTCATTCTGAGGATGAAATTTCTAATAATTTCACTCTTAGGAATCAATCACGCTCAAAACAACACTTCCAGAACCAATCGCAAATAGAAAAAAAGGGGCAAAAGGAAGGAAGGGGCAAGAAAGAAAATAGAGATGGCAAAGACGAGTTTTGAAAAGAAGGCTAAATTACCATTTAAATCAGTTGGCAAAGAAGGGAGAGGAACGGTGTTGTGTCCCTGACGGATGAAGTTTGATGATTGCTTCCTACCTTTAAAGGTCCAATTGTCTGCCTTCGATTCTTCTTCGATATTTTTCTCTTTTCCCCCCAATTCCGAAATGATAGAAACCTTTCAAGACCTTATTCATAACTTCCATTTCCGCCATTTTTTTAAACTTCTTATTTTTTTAATTCTTTTATTAATTATAAAAAATAAAATCCTATCAGGAACAGTGAACCAGTAATAGCCTTCAGATCTAACTGGCAGCATTAAAGTTTCGTATAGTAGTAGTAGTGGTAGTTGCGTAATTGGTCAAACTTTCCGACAAAGTCGATAGGATTGATCTTCATTAGGAATTGAACGAAAGTAGAATTGTTAAATTTAAAATTTTGTCTCCCCCCTCGCTATTTTACACAAAATTGCTTTCCGCGAATATATTCCTGTGATAGTCACAAGGAGGAAACCAGAGATAATTTTGTAAAATGCTAATATCCAGTCAAAATTCCGCTTCAGATATCCCTCTTTCCACTTCATACTTGTCGACGTGGGGCGAACATCGTAAAAGTCACTGCCCCATGTGGTACTTAATGATGGAGCGGGAAGCGAAGTACAAATATATAGTGACACACTGTCATGTCGTGATTTATAGTAACATTCGGTATTACAATAAAGTTTGACGTATAGTAACAAGAAGAGACATCAATTGCGTACAGTGGATTCCAGAACGGTTTCAATAAAACAAGAAAAAATACATTCCCCTATATATATATATATATATATATCTTAAAGAAAGAAAAAAATAAATAAGCAGTTTATTCGTTTTTATTCAACTTTTGAAACAAGAATTTTTGATTTTTTCCCCCCTCGGAAAATCTTTTTTTCTTACGGTAACAATAGATATTGTGAATTGTACAATCGATACAGAGATTGATTTTCTTTCGCTCTTTCGCTTATAAAGCTCAGTTCCAACCGACAGACTTTGAATACAGAATTGATGCATGTCGCTAAAGATTCGGCTAAAGTTCGGCACGAAACTTTATTTACTTTTTTCGAATTATAAATCTAGAGTGAACGGAGATTTTAGTTCTAGATGATTGCTACCGTCGCGACTTTTGCTACTTCCATAACTTTCATCTCTGCTCCCGCATCTTTTTTTTTTGTTCTCCTGCAGTGTAAAAATGTATATGTGTATCTGCATACTCATTTCTACTACAAAAAAAATTAAAATATTTTTTCCCCTTGTTTTAATTCGTTTAGTTAGATTGAACGGCTGAAGATGTCACTTCTAACATTTACGGCGCCATATTTATGTTCGCTACGTCAGCCATTTTGTTGTGTTAGGTCGTTGGTGACAGATGCTCAAAAGAAAGTGCATCTATCTCTTATCCTGTGTCAGCAAAAATTACTCTATTCTACAATAAATCCTTCCAAATAGAATTTCCTATCGGTATTGAGATGAAAATCTTTTATAAATGCGTCGTATATATTGCATAGTCACGGTGTACCCAAAATTCTCGGAATTTATACCCTCTACGTCGCCGGACTTATAATTTATACTTAGGGATTTTGCTGATGTTTGAAATTTAAACTTTAAACAGAACCCCCAAAATTTAAAGGTTAACGTGTTGCGGAATATTTGAAACATATATATATATTTTTTAATCATATTTATGATATCTACAATTATTGCCACTATGATATGCCAGCAGCTAGCAATTTTAAACTTAACGTTCGAAAACTATTACACAGGAAAAAAAAATTCAAAACTCCTCCAGAAATTTCTTTAAAAAATTAAACATTTATTAACAATAAAAAAAAAGAGGAAAGATAAGTTCATTTTTTTTGGTACTTTAGCGTCATAACAGTTGTTATCTTTAAAAAATTAAACATTTATTAACAATAAAAAAAAAAGAGGAAAGATAAGTTCATTTTTTTTGGTACTTTAGCGTCATAACAGTTGTTATTTGAATATCATGCCTCTTAAATCATTCGAACGATGCATATTTTATGTATCTTTTATGCAAAGATACTTAGTCAGCGGTTCTAGAACTTTATATAGATCGATAATACTAAAAAGAAAGATGGAGAAAACAGAAAGAAAATTGTACGAACTTCGACCATAAAAAAAGCCAAAACAATAATGGTTTTTTGATTATGTTGTAAGATAATCTAAAATCATTTATTATTATTATTTCCTTGTAGAAACATAGTTCTGTTATATTATTTTATGTAAACCAAAAAATAAGTCAACAGAGAATATATATATTTGGAACATTTCGATTATATTTTTTTAAATTATATAAATTATTACTCTAACATTACTGTTGCATGTTAGAGTTAAGTAAATGGTTTAGGATTTTTATTGATAAAAAGCAAAATTCCAGAAGGAAATGTCATTTTATGTCACTAAAATGTAGAGAATATGTTGTGATATGGCCAATTTCGAGTATAACAACTGGTGATGTACCGCTCGTCATTTGATCAGTACATCATGAATTATATAGGTTTGTGAGGAATTTTTTTTTTTTTTTTATAATCGAATAGATTTATTAATTAATGATAATTAATTTAAAAGAAAAATTAAACTTGCAATCATTTAAAAATAACACTCAACTTTTAAAACTTTTATAAGATAAAAACAATTATCTAACCTCTGGTAACTATAATTAGCAAATGAGTTATACTAAAGTTTATCTTATTAACCAACTTTGAGGATTATAAAGAAAAAAAAAATGGAATATTTTCCTCTTAATTTATTCTACAATCATTTATCTACTTTAATTAATTGATGGAGGAATATTCATAAGATGGGAAACTGAAGAAAAATCAAAACTTTGATCCCTTTAAAGCGTGCAATAATGTTTAAATCCATTATAAAACTAGGATCGTTTATAATGCTTTGTATTATTAGTAAGAAACGACGACAACAGTAAGTTATACGATGTGGTCAATACAGTACTTTTCTTTCTTGTTATTGTTCGTTTTTCTCTTAATGGACTAGTCATCCATCTCTCAGAATATCGTCGTCGCTCTACAAAGCTGGCAAGCAATCTGTCGCAATAGATAGGGACAGTGTTTATGATTCACGTGTCCATCCTTTTAGCAACACACGACTGCAAAGCGCAATACCCCGAGACTATAAAATATTTTACAACAAAATTTTTCACTAAAAAGAACAAATTTTTACTTACCTCTAGCAGTAAATGATATAAATCCTTTTTATATTCAAACTGTTAAAATAAAAATTGTGTGAATTAAAACAGTTACAGATTTTTTTTCCTCTTATAATTTAAACTAAATTAAAGAAAATTTACATAAAAACATGCAATATTTAATTTAGCAATTAAATACTTAGCAAATTATAATCTCCTTTTTTTATAGGATCAGTAATATCTTTTTTATATCATCACTTGATCTAAATTAAGCATTACTTTTATGCTGCCATCTGGTAGACAAATTCAGTACTAATGTATAAATTTCCCAATAAATATATTTGGAAATTTTTTCCTAAATTAAAAACATATATATTTTTAATTTATTAAAATAATAATATATTGTACATACATATATAAATTTAAATAAAAATTATAACTAGAATTTTATTTTCATAGTTTTTGCTATTATATTTTAATATTTTTAACTTTTTAGAAGAGTTTACAGAATAATTTAATGAAATAAATATTTATAAATTTATATTAAAATATTAACAGATTTATAAAATGGATATAATATATATATATGTATGTGTGTGTTAAAATTAAATGAAAAATTGTAAAAGCAACACGTTTAAAATATGAAGAAATCGTCAATAGATGGTGGCAAAAAAATCGGTTTTATTCACATCGTTAAGCATCAGTTTCTCTTGCATTATAGAAATATCAATCGTCAATAAAAAGATACTTTTGCATTATAAGTCTCTCACAGAAAAGCTATATAATATTCAAACAAAGCGATAAAACTTAAATATATCAAGTTACTAGACATAACTTGAAGAGTGTCTTTCTCATGATCATATTACAACTATTGTTATGAGATAATTCATATTTTAACTCTCCCATGCATCGCAAACTACAGATTACTATTGGATGGTTTTATTTAACAATAAATCTTGCACGAATGCAGAATGGTATGGCTACTGTTTTGAAGTTCGTTTATCTGACTTTTTATTTTCTTTTGTTGAAGAGTTCTTGGAGCACAACCAACTCGGAACTCTTTTCACTGCGAGATTATGATAAATAGTATTTTCGGAACTCGCAGGTTAAGAACTTTTGTGGAAACAAGTCAAGCTCTGCCCTCTGTTGGTTAGCTGAACAACTACCTAAGAAATAGTTAAAAAAAAAAAAAGTTAAAACCACTATGTGTAAGATGAATACAGCATTAATGATTAATAAAATATGTCAATATCCTTCTGGAGAATAAAAATCGGCAAAAATAAATAATAGATATTGCTAGTCATGTATTTATTTGATGATTTTTATATATATGTAGTTGTATATTTTGAGTTATTCATCAGCATTAATGATTAATAAAATATGTCAATATCCTTCTGGAAATGAAAAATTCCTGAATAAAAATCGGCAAAAATAAATAATAGATATTGCTAGAGTCATGTATTTATTTGATGATTTTTATATATATGTAGTTGTATATTTTGAGTTATTCACTGTTTATTGAAACATTCTAATGCAAACATTTGTATACTGTACATACAAACATTAACAGTTAACTAAACACATAAAACAAGATAATGTGTTATATCTGCTAGTGTTTATATGTATGAGAAGAAAATAGAATTACTGTAAATATAACAAGGTTATATTAAGAATATAATATATATTTTCAATATTAATTGAAACAATTTTTCCATGCAACATTTTTATTGAACGTTTAATCACGAACAAACTTATCTTTGTTTTCTTTCCCAGAGAAAAAGATAAAGGGATAGTCAAACTTAGAATTTGAGGAAGGATGAGTAACTTTTTCTTGGAAGAATGATTCGTATACAGTACTGTGCTTAGAAACTGAGGCAATAGTCGTTTCATATTCGCGTAGTTTCGTGAACTAATTATTTATCAATCACTTTAAAATTTCATAACAGTATTGACGTTATTATTCTAATAATGATTACAGTATCAGTATGATATTATAATCATTAGTAAAATAATTTCGTCACACATTGATTACAATACGGTATTTTGATTTTATTTATGTTTGATGTAACCTGTGCTAGCTAAAAAACTATTTTAAAGTTTTGAAAGTGTTTAAGTGATTAAACATTAAGTGCTTGTTTCACTTTTGCAAGAACATGTTTATATATTGATTTAATATATATTTTTCCTCCATTTTAAAACACTCTACGGATTATAATGCTCATGCCCACGAATTGCAGTTTAAGAATTATGAATGGTTCTATTGTTTTGATAATGAGATAAAACATATGCATTGTTGTACTGATGCAATCTTATCAAAAACAATAAGAAAGAACAAATTTATACGTGTTCTTAAAATCGCATGATAATTTATTAGTTAATGAAGCAATAGTAACGAAATTACGTTAGAAAGTCACCGAAGAGATAAATTTTCTGCTCTTTAGCCTGTAAACGTTAATATTAAACCTAGACAGCATTTCGAAATTTTATTTTAACTTAAAAGTCTACTAACTTATCTGAAAAACAAGTTTCTCGATAAACTATCATATCTTAGATAAGATTAGCATCGGAAGAGAAAAAAATCCATTTTAATTAAATACAGTTGTATAGATAAAGTTAAAAAAAATACTAATGATGACTTTAGAGATGAGTAATTAAGAAAGGGACTAAGATGGCAATCGATTAATAATTTTAACAAATTTATATAAAATAAAGATTTATTTTAAAAACTAATGATGACTTTAGAGATGAGTAATTAAGAAAGGAACTAAGATGGCAATCGATTAATAATTTTAACAAATTTATATAAAATAAAGATTTATTTGTAAATTTCAAAAAATAAAAAAATAAATTATATAAAAACAGAATTAAAGAAAAATAACTTTGTCCTTCTGTATACTGTTCTAATCCAAGAGTAATTGGATGACTTAGGAAAGCTGTGGCTCTATACTCGACCAATTATCCTGGTATTGTATTCTTCTGGGATTTTCCTTTCATCTATCAGTAAGATGAAAGGACAAATCTGTTGCCTGGACACGTAAATCAACTAAAAAAAGAAAAAAAAAAAAAAAACAAAGTTAAGGAAAGATGAATTTAGGAAAATGTCCAAATCTTTAATAATTTTGGTTTTATCAAGCTTTATATTACGCTTCCTGTTATCTCAGCCTTAATTTTTTCTGTGGTAGATGAATAAGAGTCCACGACTGATCAGGACTTTCCTACTGCACACAGGAAGTTAACTGAAATGTTAGTCTAATAGTAAGAAACTGAAATATCAAAATATATAGGAAAAGGAACCAAACTAAGAATATACAATGATAAAAGATATCACTAAACTAATAAAGAAAGTCAGTGTATAAAAAGAAATGATTAAAATTGAAAGGCTTCTGCACGATTCAAAGTTTACTATGGTTTCTTGAAGACGTAACAGTTTCAGTTCTTGAAGATGTATTTTTAACAGTTGGAAAACTTATGAACAGCATCTTTCAATTCTAATTTTCTTAATAAATTTCTGAAATATTTCGACCTAATCGCGATAGTTATAAAATAAATTATATTTGCAAATATTTCATTTACATCTTGATGAGTTAGCACGTTCAATATTTTCCATAACAATACTGTAAAGTTGATTGAATTAAGAACCAACAAAACTAGAATATTTTGTATGTTGAATGGAGGAAATCTTTCTAACAATACTTATTAAACAAAATTTAATAGGCAATTCGATAGAATTTTCGATTAAAAAAATTAATAATGGTAATGGTAACTAATATCGAAAACGTTAGCTACTGAATAGAATTTAGAACTGATTTCAACTGCTAAGAGTGCTTTGGTTTAATGGTAAAAAAGATTATTCAGAATTTATAATTTACGAAATATGCCATATATTTTTGATATTAATTCGTATGCTTATCATAGCAAACAGAGCCAAACAGAAAAAAATTTCAAAACACAGAATATTCATCATTAGATGCACTAAAATTTATGTACTTTATACTGAACTCACAATCAAAGCAGTATGCCTGAAAACATTTGATAAAGCAAACTATTTCATTGCATGTTATTTTGCTAATTTTTCCTCTTCCTAATGGCATATTCCCCTTCATTATTTATTCTTTCTCCTTTTATTCTATCATCTAAGTGAATCTTGATTTTGCGAATTTTTTCCATCACTACTATTAAGTTAACAAACAATTTTAGAATTGCTTGTTAACATAACCGACAGTTTTCTGAACATATCAGTTATTTTGAAACAGTGAAAAATCTATGATTGAAATCTGTCATCTTCAATGATATAATCAGCTTATAAAATTTGAATTTTCCCAAAAATCCATTAATTAGGTAAATAACTATTAATACAATATCTCAGAAGTTTGATTGTTTAAGATTTTTAAATAGTTCAAAGTACAATGTTATGTTATGCATCGTTCAATAATCTTTAACAGCAGAAAAACCCTATAAATTTCATAAAAATCTACTATTAAGTTCAAAACTTATCAATAGAGAACACAGATAAACAATGTTTTGAATTTATAAACTATACTTTTATTCCTGAAGGAAAGAAAAATTTTATGACAATAATTTGTGAAAACAACGAACTTATCTAATATTGTTTTACCTATTACAACAAATATCTACATGTTTTATATATTATTCTAAGATCTACTATATGAAAATTCAGAATGGAAAACAATATATTTAAATAAAATAAATTTCAAATAATTTAATCACACATATCATTAAAAAAATCGATAATTGGAATAAAGTTTATCGATAAAATTATATAACACTTGAGTTTGGAATATATGGACTTTTATCTTTATAAATTAAAACTGTAATTATCTTTATAACTTTTTAGCATAGTTATATGTTCTTATATCTTATTTGTACATGTAATATTTTCTCTCGTTTATTTGCTGCTTTGGAAATCATATTGAAAATAAAAATAAAGTTTTTTGATGTTTACACTATAAAAAGCTTCAGTTTTCTAGCTTATTGAAAAGTATTTAATATAATCTTCTATACATATGTCAAACATTATTAGAAAAATTTTATTCAATATTTTTTACTTTAATAATTTCATAAATAACTGAAAACTATGATACAATGCAACAATGTCATAATCGTTATTGCACAATCAACAAAAATATTAACAAAAGTAGGGCCTATGTATAATAATAGAAAAAATTGATAAAGAATGGGACTTAAATCATATTTTTCCATAGAAATGATCCAGCCTATTACATAGGATATGTTAGATTCCTGGAGTTAACTGACTAATTTTATAGATTTCTTTTAAATCTATAGAATTATTCACTTATGTTAAAGGTTTTATGCCATTGAATTAGCTCAAGTTACGAAGGATCAGGCTAATTAAGAGCTATTAATATTATGAACACATTATTCCTAATATAGTCGGCCAGAGTGTTGAAGGCTAGAGATCAACATTTGGATTCGAAATTCTGCAAAATAAGAAGCGTAGGAATAGGTATTCCTTCCTATATTCTTTTGATTGAAAGTAATCGCTCTCACTTCGCTGATATAAATCTATAATGTGAACATAGTAACGTATATTTATAATATTCAATTAATGTATCATAATCTATCAATTAAAATTTTGTCTCGATATGTTTTCTGTTAGAACTTATCGTATTTTCAGGCAGAGACTGTTTTAAAAATGATCTAATATATAGTACTACAAAGTTTTCGGTTAATTCCATCACCAGAATGTGTTTAAAATCGTAGAGGCCTCAAAAATGGTCGCCACCATATTAATATAGTTATATTCTTTGCGAGATTCGATGGTATATTTAAACTAACTAACTATCCAAATTTTTAGAGGTCATTCCATTTCTTATATTCTTTTGATTGAAAGTAATCGCTCTCACTTCGCTGATTTAAATCTATAATGTGAACATAGTAACGTATATTTATAATATTCATTTAATGTATCATAATCTATCAATTAAAATTTTGTCTCGATATGTTTTCTGTTAGAACTTATCGTATTTTCAGGCAGAGACTGTTTTAAAAATGATCTAATATATAGTACAAAAAATTTTTCGGTTAATTCCATCACCAGAATGTGTTTAAAATCGTAGGGGCCTCAAAAATGGTCGCCACCATATTAATATAGTTATATTCTTTGTGAGATTCGATGGTATATTTAAACTAACTAACTATCCAAATTTTTAGAGGTCATTCCATTCAATTTTGATGGTAAGGCCTACTACATGATCTTCTTTTGAAACATTAAAACGCAATATCTCTGAACCGTTTGTTATACAGAAATGGTAGTCATTTAAAAATATTTTGGATAGTTTACAATGACCTTGCCTTACATTACAGTAATGATTAATCATTTATTTCATTTATCCGTGAGATTCTCATGCAAAATACCTTAAGAACAAAACATTCAGAGCATTCAAATTTTTAATAATCGTTTCTTTTTATTCAAGAAACTAGTATATCAGCGGTTCTCAACCTTTTCATTAATGCGTACCATCAAAATCAAAATTCAAAAATTTCAATACCATCAACAAAAATTTCTCTTTTATATAAATAGAAAGTCAAAATTATACACGACTACTAATCATCACTCTCGTTGGTACGCATACCATTGGTTGAGAATCACTACTTTTGAACTCTGCAGAAAGTCTATTGAAAAACGGTAACATATAAATTAAAAAAAATTTTTATCTTTAAAACTATTTATCTCTTAAAATATATTCTGTATAATATTTAACCGGATATAACATAGAATCGGTAAAACTCTTTTATTATAAAATGAAAGAACCGTTTGTTGTACAGAAATGGTAGTCATTTGAAAATATTTTGGATAGTTTACAATGACCTTGCTTACATTACAGTAATGATTAATCATTTATTTCATTTATCCTTGAGATTCTCATGCAAAATACCTTAAGAACAAAACATTCAGAGCAATTCAAATTTTTAATAATCGTTTCTTTTTATTCAAGAAACTAGTATACCAGCGGTTCTCAACCTTTCATTAATGCGTACCATCAAAATCAAAATTCAAAAATTTCAATACCATCAACAAAAAACTCTTGATAATAAGATTGTTCTCACTTTCTTAGCTGGTTTAACACTTTTATAATAGAATGGTGCTCTGCATAATGGACATAACTTTTTTCTTCTTCCGATACACTGAAAAGTCTTGTGATATTCAAACATGCATTTTTTACAATAAACATGGTTGCAGTTTAACTTTACGGGCATCGAGAAAATATCCAAAGACAACATGTCATGTCTTCTTCCTTAACTATTTTTTCTATGTCATTTCAGCTTTTCTATCTTCTTTTAACGCTTTTAAAATTATTTGTTTTAACAAATACTGTACAAATGTTAGTGACATATGTAATTTTGTTTTCGAAGCACTGAAGGGAAATAAGATTTAAAAAACTATCAGGCATTTTACAAATTCACACATTAACCCTTTATTATAATTTTGGGAAAAAATAAATCGATAAATGCAACTAGTACTTATCGATAAATGCAACTAGTATTAAAATATTTCCAATTGATAATCGAATCTACAGTATATACTTCGATTTTCTATGATCATACCTGGGCCAGAGTGCGGTTCGGGTTTGAGCCGCCCTCTCCCAAAGTCTATCCCTTTTTTTAAATAAATGCATAAATAATATTGAGAAGCAAAATTTAATCATATAAACAGAATTGAAATTGTTTTGTATGATGAATAAGTACATATATCTGAAGAATTATTTATACTGGTAGAAAAGGAAATTTTCTATATATAAAATAATTATGTATACAGTTAAATCAATAAGAAACAAATTTATGTACTTGTATTCTTAAGGTATAGTGTAACGTACCCATTAACCAATAAGTATCATTTTATTAAAATTTTTTTAAGGTTTAATTTATTTTTCACTATTTATTCCACTACACATATATAGATAAAAATATTTAGGCTGCAAAAATACTTTTACTTATGTATATTGCATGAAATGTAAAGTTTCTCTGTGTTTTAACAAACAGAGAAATTGTTTTGTAAATTATCATTCTCCTAACACACAAAAGTTCTTCCTATGTTTTTATCCACATAGGCATAATGTATCATAGATGATACATTAAATTATTGATATAATAAAGATATTTTTTCCTCAAAATGTGTTTTATATTATTTATTACCTTCAATTTAATTGGTAAAAGAGGAAAAGAACCAATTATTTTAAATAAAAATAAATCATAACTGATAGGGTTAAATTAAAGAAAACTGAAAATTTTATTAAGAATTAAATATTTAAAAGATTTACATAATCTTATGTTTAAGTTTATATAATTTTTAAATAGCTTCCGTAATTTTATATCTTCCTGTGTTCTTCGTTATTATATCTTTCCTTTAATCGTGTGTTTGGCAATGGCGTTTGAATCTGCATGTGGCGATTTTTTTGTTACACAACCTGCATTTAATTATGGTTGTTAACATCTGTTCTCTTATTTCGCTCGCAACCTTCAAATATTTTAAGAAAAAGCCTTCTCTACAGATTGGACATAATTTCTTTCTTTTTCCCTGTAAAAACTGGTGTTCGTGTAAATCAATTATGCATTTTCTGCAACAGATGTGATTGCAAGGTAATTGCATCGGTCTAGAGAAGATTTCGTAACAAATGGGACATAAAAAATCGTATTCAGATTTTTCATTCTTCCATGCCATGGTGAAATTGTCTTTAGATTTCTTAACAATAAGAACCGTAAACCTTTCCGTAAACTTAATGAGTATGTTCTGTCGTTATTGGAATTGTTTAACGATAATTGTTAATCATAATACTGTATACTCCTATTGTTATAAAAATTTATGAATATAAATTTATTTCGGGAATATAACGATATTTTAGGGGAAGAATTCTGACACGCTTATATATATATATACAGTGGATTCCGTTTAATTGGGACAACCACGTAATTAGGCCAAATCTCAAAGAACGGAAACCAACAAACAGATGACGCCACTTTCCATTCAGGGAGAATACTAAATGGCAGGGCGAAACAAGCCCTTCCACAGGCTGCGCACCCCTGCAGAGGTCAGCCGGATTGTGGATGACGGGGATCGACTGTTAACAAAAAAAGTCCTTTATAAAGGAAATATTAGAATAAACATGATTTTTTTCGTTGATTATTCCTAAAAATTTCGCTTTGCGTTCTTGTTAATACGATTCTTTTATTCTTCACTTACGTTAAATATAGTATAATTTTCCTCTTATATTTGGAAAAAAGGATACCATACTAATATGTACTGTATCTGGCGGCGGTCACTTATAGACCCCATCACAGGTTGACCAACAGCCATGATAGAGTCAATCGGATGGTTGAAGGATGGGGTTCAACGGATCGCGCCCGGACTCCTCCTGAAAAACTGGATGCGTGGGACACGGATTTGAACGCGGATTCTCCAGAGTGGTAAGCTACAGTTTTACCATGCGACCATCCGGTCGACATAAGCAATTAGGGAGGAAAAAATTACATAATTTTTCTTTTTTAATAGTTTGTAAAAAATATAACTGGTGGACTGGAAAACTTTGGCTTAATATACAGTATCAGTGACAATTTCCACTTATAGAATTCAAATATAACACGATGACATAAAATCGCGGTGGCTAAATTGCGGCTCTTTGGTATCTTCAATGTGGCTCCAAATCACCAAAGTCGATAATTAATATGGAGCAAGTATCTATTTAATTAAAAATACTGTATAATATATTTGCAATATGTTCATTTATGGTAAAACATCTTTATAGTCTGTCAATTTATTGCAAAAAGTTTATTTTATACGCGTGTAAACAAAATAAATGCCTGTGAAATATATTGTAAATAAACATTTTTTTGAAACCATTTTAAATAAATAGATAATTTTTTCAACATATCTCAATAAATATTTATCTAAAGATAAAAATTAGAAACATTCAGAAGATATTAATTATGTCAAAAACTTAAATAATTATTCAAAATTAAAAATTAATTAATTATAGAACTAAACAAGACAAATTAATTACTGAAAATAATAAAAATTTAATCTGCTACCATTTTAAAGAAAACTGACCGTCGATTAATTTTTTCTTCTTATATTTTCTTGATGATTTTAACAAAATTTCGTTTCTTAGAATTAACTAAATATAAAAGTCTTAAATATATCTGTGGGTCGGAGGTATAGGGCACTATGTCCATTTGTGGCCAAAATGAGATTATTGGACAATCATATGGGTTTCTCGTCCTCTATCCACAGGTATATAACATTATGTCCTATATCAATAATTAGGTGGAGTTATACAAGTATACAACACTATGTCCTACATCAATAATTGGTGGAGTTACGGTGCTTTTAAATAACCCTAAGTCCATAAGGGAGAACAACGTAAAACACCTTCAAACTGCTCTCCTGTAAAATGTAGTAAATGTGACATAGTGTCTTATACTTCAGACCTACAGATATATAACTTGTTTGAAGACAACAGCCGTTGAGATTTTACAGTCCTAAAGAATGTTAAAAGAGAAACAATTAATTTGGATAAAATTTAATTCTTGATAATCATCCATTAAAATGATAAATTGTATATAGATTGTAAAAAAATATTAGAAATTGCATCATGTTCCTTACTTGCTATTTTAATAGATAATTCTATAATAGCTTCAGTAAGTTGTTTATTTCTCTCAGCTTCATTCTATTTTTAATGAGGAAAATATTAAATTATATTGTTTTTCTAAATAAGAAACAAAATCTGAATAAATTTCGAATGACTTGCATAACTTACTGTAGGTTCTAGATAATCAGGTTTAAAATCATAAAGTTCATATCCATAAGAGATATCCTGTAAAAAGAGAAGAAAGGCGTTTAAAGTACTGTATATTTATATAATACATGATATAAAGATTAATGTTATCTTATTTTTATATAAAATAATGCTATCTTTCAAAATATTAAACAATTAATTGTTTATAGTAGATATAAAATTAAGGAGGATTTATTATTTTACAAAAGAATTACTAAAACTGCATCAAAATTCTAAGGATGCAGATATTAAAAATATTTGTCATTTAACATTAATATACTTTAATTAATTATTTAAGAAATTATGCTGTATTTGAAAAATTCAGGTCGACAAAAGTATACTGACAAGTGACAACTTATCTGGTTTCTCATATAGATCTACACAATTCATTTTTAATTCTAGTGCTATTTTAATACACTGCTATAAATATAGCTTATATCATATATATTTATAGTAAAAAAATAGTCAAAATTTTATGTTTTATTACACGCTATATTTTAAGTGTAATAATTAAATGAAAGCGTTTTATACGTATAATCAGATTACAAGCGAAATATTGGGTTATAATTAACAGATATTCTTAAGCAAAATATCAAACTACATACTTTTAAAGTAGTATTAATGCTATACTAATAATTTTTTAACTGCCAAAAATATTATATATGTTGAACATAATTACCATGGAATTCAAGAATTCGATAAGTTTGCGACTTTTTCCATATTCATAATTTTTAATTGAAGGATATTTTTATATGTATAAGGTAATTATTATTAAGAACGAAAATATTTTAACTATTTAAAAAATTAACTACGTCATATAATGTCGTTAATAATTAAATCGTTTAATTATTTGATCAATATTGCGTGAGAAAAAGCTTCAAGGTCATCCAGTACATCTGGCACATTTCCATTGATTTGATATCACGTGATGATATGGTACAACATATACAATATGATAAAGATCATCCCTTTTTTATTAAATTGATTATGCGTATTTAAAACATAAAATCTGATAAACTTGTTGCGCAATCTATTGTTGCTGGATGTATATAAAAAAAATACATACGGAAATTCTTCTGTTGTCACCAAGAAATTAAACAATAATACTAACTGGTATTTTTTATTATTGTCCTATTTTCCTATTATATTTTGCATAATATATATTATGTAGTTTAAATTTTTCTTAATTGTGCTATTATTATCGCGTAATTTGGACTGTTTTAGTCAAGTTTTATTATGTAAAACATATTTTTAAAAAACCATTCAAAGGTATGATTATTTTGACAGTTTTTCCTTGAGCTAAATAAAATAATCTGTACATAATCAGAATATAATCTATAATCGTTTATAATATTAATGAAATCATTTATTCATGTGACTGAAATGATAAATTTAATATTGTTTCGATTGCAATTTTGTAAATGTAAAATTTGCTATGGGCAACGACATAAACATTATTAAAATCCAAACACTAATTGCATTAAATTAGAACAACATGATACTAGTAACAAAGATCAATATCATTATTGTTTTATTTTTATCATCAGCAACTTTAAAATACAAAAAAATTGCAATTAACGTGGAAAAATTGTTCAGTTTTAAATTAAAAAATAAAATTCCATTTGGTTATCCATCAAAAATTAATCATCAAATACAGTATATTTTTTTACATTCTCGAATTATTTTTAATCTCAAAAATTTAAACAAGCACTTATCTCTAAAGTTTGTTATTAAAAATATATTTAATTCAACTTAACTAGATAACTTTTTTTACTAACTTTATTCCCTTAGTGATAATCATAAAAGTGATTGCATCAGACTTGAACAAAGTATTTTAACAGAAAAATCAATATGAAAGTCCAATGATTGATTGCCCATATCATCAATTTAAACATATATAAACTACTTTATAATCCTGTAGTTTCTATTTATCAATGCTATTCCTATTAAAAAAAAAAAAAAAAATGTTTTTTTAACTGAAAGTAACAGTTTTGAAATGTAATTATGATAATTAATCAAAATAAAATCTCATAATGTAAATATAATCATGTTTTTAAAAAAAAATACAAATATTAAATTATTCAATAAACTGAATTTCAAGAATATGTTTATCTTTAAATAATTTATATAAAAGAAAATTTCAAGAATTCTGAATATCCTGCAATTATAAAAATAATAGTTTAAAACGTTATGTAAATGTTTATCAATTAATTTTCACGAAAGATAATTACAGTTATCACCATAAGCTATTATATATATAGATATGAAGTTAATGTGTACATATATTAATTAAGTTAGAGCTATATAATTTATTAATTATTCATGTATCAATATTTGTTTCCTTGAGAGTTATTAATACAAAAATGCCATTTTAATCTTGAATAAATAATAGATGAAAATGTATCTAATGAAATGCATATAATAGCATAGTAAATTATTATATACAGTATTGCATAACATACCTTTTATTTCCATTCATTCAAGAATTTTTTTTTTACTAACAAGTAAGTAGCTTTTCTGTCATGTAGATGCTTTCAAGATATGGTTGATTGATATAAAACTAGAGTAACGACGACATATGATACGATTTCATAATCTAATGATAGAAATGTTGTATAAATTACATCAACCAGTAATAAATAACGTCATATAGTTTAATCCGTATTATATTCCTTATTTACCTTCTTTATTATGTTTTTAATAATTATATTAATAATCTAACACTAAATTATAAGACAAGATTATTTTATATAACTTTAGACTTACTAAATTCTAATTATGCAGAATATAAATCCTTATTTATAACTTTTAAAACGAATTAACGAAATATACAAAAAGCAGACGACATCTCTCTTCGTTTAAAAAAAATTCAAATTTGAATTTTTTTTTAAAGCATCATCTAACGATAAAACTTCTGCAATTTTTTTTATTTTTATTTTTATCATCATGAACACTATAAATAAATTTTTATTGTTTTAAATTCAATAAAAATATTAGCAATTTAAGTAAATAAACTTTTAAAGAGACGATGATGAGTTTAGCTTTTTTTTTAAAAAAAAAACTTAGAGTTTAAACGTAAAAATTATACTAAAATAAAAATAATTAATACTTTAAATTATTTTAAGCGATAAATCAAATAAGAAAAATTTTTTGGTTTTTTTTCTTTAAATATTACGGCGACACGTGCCTAACAAGGTTTATGACGTCATTGAACTTGTTTTATGACGTAAATGGTTGTTAAATCTAGTTTATTTTTTTATTGTTAGTTTATTTCGTAAATATGTTGGAAAGATTATTTAAGGATTTTTATCGTAAACATTTTTAATTAAATTTCCTTAAGCTTGCCTTGTTTCATAGTTATAACAGCCGTGTAATTCTAAATTAAAACTTACACATCTAGATATTAAAATTTGAAATTGTTATTTTTAATTTATTTTCCACCCTAATTCGCTCAATCCTTATTAAAAAAAAGTTTCGTGGAAACTAACTGTTTAATGGTAAAATATATATACAGTATATATATAAAAGCAGAGACGAGAACATCTATAACTTCTTCACAATTTTGAGGTTTATATATTAATTTTGTTTACGGTAACAGATCCATTACGTCTCCATTTTATTGCTATATAAATTTCAAAACTGTTTTGAAAGTATTTTAACGGGAATTAGATATTTTATAATCGATACTATAACATTAAAATGTTTCGAAACTTAGAAAAAACCCCAAAATTTTTTAATATTTCTTTTCATTCAAAAACTGCTATTTTTGAAGGATGCAAGAGACAGAAATATTCAAAATTTCTAAAAAGAAAAATAAACTTCATATAAGATGATTTTAATGATAAGTTCTGTTTTTTATTGAGTGAGAAAAAACAGCATCGCCTTTGGCTCCACTTTCTCTGAGATTAAGCAACTTTTGCCCTGTCCACATTCATGACCTGTTTTGTCAAGGTTACTTATATAATTCACGTTGCCTTCGATTAAATAACATTTTTTTGGTCGTCTAAACTTAGCATTTAATACAAACGTTCTCCAGGTTAAAAATTAGGATTAATCTTTCTCCAGTTAAATTAGGATGCTATCTGTTTTTCAAAGTTATTTTTTTATTTTTTGGAGTTGTTTAAAAGTCATTACTTGTTCTGTATAGCTATTTATCATTATTACTTGCCTTTTTTTTGGTGAATTAAATGCCCTTTGTTTGTTAAAGCGCTATCTTTACGGAACTGTGTGGATGTAATTTAATATATTTTCATGCTTTTTCACCTTCCATGTCACTTACTTTTAGGCGAGATATTTGCTTTCACTATCTATAACCATTATCATTTTATGTTGCTGTCATTTTTATCCATTTAGTGACATTTTCTATCGTCTTTTTTTTATTATTATATTTTTAAGGCATCTATTTTGTGACGTGGGAATTTTTATACTGATATATGTCATCTATGAAAAATATTCCTTTTACCTCTTTAAATGTTTTTGGAATCAAACAAACCTAAGAGAAAAAATCTCAAATTTCACGTATATATTTCATTAGTTAAAATGACGGGACAAAAAATAATAATTAAAAAATTTTCATTTCATTGCAATACTCAACGTTGGCAGTACTGTAATTAATTTAATTAATTAAAAGACATAATTAAAAAAATTTCATTTCATTGCAATACTCAACGTTGGCAGTACTGTAATTAATTTAATTAATTAAAAATTCACAATCAAGCTACTTTGACGTCACTAGAATGAATAAACATTTTTCTCACAAAATAACAAATTCCCGTTTTATTATTACGCTATTTAATAAGAATTAAAGTGAGAATAAAATATGTATATTAGCAATTTATAAAAGGCATAATAGAATTTTTCCAGTTTTAATTTATTACAAAATTTGTCCCCAATTAGAATAAATGTTTTAAGCCTGGTCACGTCACTACATAAAAATAAGTACACTAGATACATATACATTAGTATAGTTATCACCTAATTAGTACAGGAAAATTTAAAAAAAGAAAAAAAATGAATGTTCTGACTGTAATCAAGCGTTTGATGAAATATTTTAAGCTTTAAAATTCTGCCTGGCGCTTGCTAAATTAATCACGTGACAACAGAATTTTGGACATTTTAAAATAAAAATATAAATTATTAAAATAAATAGTTATAATGCTCAGAATGATTTTCTGAAAATTAAAAAATAAAAAATAAATAAATCTATGTTGTTCAGAACATAAATGTCAAAATTATTTTTTTTTAAATTGTTTTTTAAAATAGAATATAAATTTTTATTTCATAAAAGTAAATTATTTTTAAATAAATGCTTTAAAATTGTTATTTTGATTTTTATATTTAAAACTATTATTAAATTACGTCATACGTAATCAATTTTTCATTAATTTTTTATATATAAATTTATTTATCTAAATATCATTTTAAAGCATTTAT